>LPNX010944930.1:125268-347468 GCA_001517045.1 Pseudotsuga menziesii
TAAAATAACAGATATAATAAAAATCTAAATAACAGATCAAACGATCCATTTGTCAACCTATTTTTTCAGTCCATCTTTGGATATATCCTTCAACCTGTCTTTCAAGGCTGAAACCTGCAAAAGTTTAGATAAACGAATAAATTAAAAACAAAATAAAATAAAAACATATTAATAAATAAAATTCAGAAACCCGCCTGTACATTTTCATCTTTTCACTTGTTCCATTTTGCACGCTAAACTTGCATAGAGTTGACCCTAGTTCCAATGGACCTAATGTGCAAACTTTGATGACTGACAGACTACTCCATTGCTCAAGCAGAAACCCTAGCAATCTCTATTTGCAGGTGGTAAAAAAAACCAGGACCAGAACTTCTGTTTATGATCTCACAAACCCTAGCTCCCGTTTGTGGCCGTTGAAGCCTTGGTGGTCTCTAATACAGGTGGCAAGAACCCTAAAGCCAGGGAAACCATCATTTGCGTCAGTAATGAATAGCTTAATAGAGATTGTGAGATTCGATCATGCGACTTTCACTAGAATTCATCACACACTGGTCATCAGTAATGTGCATTGTTTTATCCTTCCTTTCAAAGAGTAGGAGCGTTCCTTCCTTCCTTGCTTGTCGAGTCTACCAGGTCTTATGTTTTCCCTTCCATATTTTCCAGATCTTGCATGTTAACACTTAAGATAAAAGCCAAGATCTGCGCCCAAGATTGGTGGGTTTAGTTTGAGACTAAAAACACATATTGAACGATGACAATTCCTATCCGCCAAGTCATCAAGATTCCAGTTTGATGCATGAGGCGACGCCCACTAGACTTATCCTTTAAGGCGGTTTTGGTTTAGTTATCAATCCCGAATATAAATGCCATTCAACGACTACACTAGTGAATTGGATTTTGTGCAACCAACTCACGATTTGGATGCAATGGAAAATCCCATATGATCAGTCTAGTTTTATGATTGTGCCGAGAGGCGCTCTACAGCCCAGTATGGGGGAGATCTTGTAACGTTACGTAACGTTGTAATGTTACATAAAGTTACATAGATGTCGGCTATAAAAAACAAAACTTTTAATTATCTTCCAAAATAAATGTCGGCCACAAAAACAATCTAATATGTGTGAGATGTTGTAATGTTTCTACCTAACAAAATAATAATAAATAAATAAAAAATTTAATTATCTGCCATAAAAAAATGTACATGAAAATATAGAGGAGATGTTGTAATGTTTCTACTTAACAAAATAATAAAAAATAATAAAACTAAAAAATTGAATTATCCGCAAAAAAAAATGTTGGTCATGCAAATGGTTTTAAAACCTTGTGCAAGGCCTCCTAAACAACCCATGGTTTTGTTGTACATGGTTTAGGAGGTAGTTGCAAATGGTTTTAATACCATGTGCAAGGCCTCGTAAACAACCCATGACTTTAGGAGGGCTTTACAAATGGTTTTAAAACTATGTACGAGGGAGATGTTTTAATGTTTTTTCCTAACAAAATAAAAAATATTATATGAAGCCATAAATAGTATTAAATATTAATAATAAAAATGTTATTTGTGGAACTTAAATAAAAAAATGTGAATTTTGGTGTGAATCACATTAAAGCTTATAGTTGAGTGCAATACTTAGAAGAGGTCTGCACCTCCAAAGATTTGATCCCTCTCCGCTTGATAGAGCCTGGGATTTGGATCTATGCTGGTTTTATTTATAAGCAGGTCATTTGCCAAAAAAGCATTCATCCAAATCTGTGTTGAATTGAATTATTGTTAACTTCCATCTTACATGCACTACGCGTATCTGTTACAACACATCAAATTCCATTTTTTACGACTGGCGTGACACCAAATTATGATGAAAATAATCCAGTATCAATAGCGAAACAAATATAGGCTCCGTCTAGGCATAACAGCTAAAACCCAGCAGCACGGGAAAATCCAAGTCCAAGCGATATAGGCACGAGGCGAGTTGACTCTATCCATTGGCATTGTATAGAATGGTATTTATTTGAACATTTTTTAAGTGGCCCTTCTTATTAAACACTAGTGTGGTGGGCGTGGTGCATAATGCGATCATATAGAATAGAGAATAAACATTGATTCGTTAACTTAAGATTTACCCATCGATTTACCCATAGGTTGAGCCATCAGCGTTAACGTTCATAATTTTATACCAAATTATAATTTTTCTTTGGAAAATGAAATTCCATCCGTTGATATCGTAAAATAAATAATTTTGTATTGGATATGAATTAGGTTATGTGGTCAGTTATCACTACCCGTAAACCTGTAGGACTCCCAGACCTTTACATCTGATTTGATTAGAAATATATTTTAGAAAGCAGTCAGTTCCTGGCCTCCAAAAATGGTGAAATTAGAATCTCGTGGACTGATAGAAGCTCTTAACATAAGGGTTTTCGGCTCTGGCGAGCAAATGGTAGTTCTCCCACACGACTTTCGGGGAAACCAGTCGATGTGGAAAGACATTCTGCCATACCTGGTACTTGATTTCAAGGTCATCATATTCGATATGGTTTTCTCTGGCACTGTTGATCCCAAGCATTTCGACTTCGGTCGATATACAAATTCACTCTCTGCTTATGCAGACGATCTTCTTGGTATTTTAGATGAGCTTCAGGTTGACAAGTGCATGTGTTTAGGTTATTCAGTTTCTCGAATGGTGGGCCGTCTTGCCTCCATCAAAAAACCAGAATTGTTTCAAAGATTAATAGTACTCTATGCTTCACCAAGGTATTTGAACGATGAATCATATGAAGGAGGATTCAAACAAAGAGACATTGATGGGATTTTAGCGCATTAAAATCCAACTATTCAGCATGGGTTTCAGGATTCGTTCCTCTGCTAATTGGCGTGGATGAGCCCTCTCTGGTGAAGGAATTCAGTATCAAAATGATGAATATGAAGCCTGAAATCGCACTTGTGGTTGCCAAAAGCATTTTCAAGAGTAATTTGAAAAGCATATTATGCGATGTGAAGATCCCATTTAGCATCATCCAGACCAGGAAGGACGTAGCAGTTCCAGTGAGCATGGCATATTACATGCAATGCAACCTTAATGGAGGAGAGAAGAATTCAGTGCACATTCTTGACGCAGATGGCCATCTGCCATAGCTGACAGCATCTCATATGTTAGCAAAACTGTTTACGCAGATTCTTGCAAGGTCTTGATTACGAAGATTCATATTATTCAGACCGATGGATGCATATCTATGTGTTAATTTTCTTTGTAGACCATGTCAATCTTTTCAACGTATGTGTAGATACCATCATATCGAAACTTAGAATTTCATAAGGCGATACCAGAAAGTCAGTGTTTGTGTTAAGATCCTGATTTAGGTGATGGTTTCATTTTTTATAATTGTGTTTATTAGATATATATATTGAAGTGCTTTATTGTCATCTGAGCATCTCATTTGGTCTTTATGAATTCCATTTGAATTCTCCTTGCTGTATTATTTTTTGTTCGGTTTTGTGTTGTTTAGGCTTTTTGAATGGTTTTCGCCGCCCGGTGGGCACTTGTTCGATTCCTATGGAGTTACACCTATGACTCTCTACACACAGCATTGAATACTGTCTTATTCCTTTGGATGTTTTCCCGACAGAAGAACGATTTAGTTACTGTAGAAACTCGACTAAGAGCGGGTTATTTATTTTGTTAATAGTATATTGCCTGAACGCTTGATTCCTTGTTTTCTTGAATGTTTGCACGGGGTTATTTTTTCGCATCTAGCAGCCGCCTTATCATATCGTCCAACGTATTTTCATCCATCGACATCTTTTCTCACTGCCAAAAACCTCAATTTCACCACTACACACACGCACTTCACACCCCACCCCGAGCTCGAAATGTTCGACGGATTATTATGAGTCAGGTCTCGAGATCGAGTCCTTAAGAGAACCATAAATTCACAAGTATGCGAGCCATTTCACTGTTGCAGAGTCCATAATAACTTGGAAATTTCCACGAATTATGCATAAAATTAGAGTTTGGTAAACTGGTCAAACTTGTATTGGTGACTTTTTATGGGACTTTTTATGGACTTTCCATTAAGGCTATCATTATTTTTGGCCTTTTGTCTTTGTTGGAGATGGAGGATAAAAATCAAGCAAGTTGTATACTTCTTTCAAGAAATATCGATGAGAGAAGTTTTTGTCTAAAATTCCGCTTGATTCTTGCAACGAATCGTGTTTCGACGGAATGAGTAACTGTCGTTGCTACTCCATCAAATTGTTGGAAAAATTGCTTATCTGGTTAGAATAGATGGTAGTGACCTCACTACAGTAGTCATAATGGAGTAGGATACTATCAATGTTTACAGCGCTGGGTGTATCACTTGTCAAAGATATTTACGACAGTCCTGCAATACATAAGATTTAAAAATCTAGACTAGTCTCCATGTTTATGGTTTTCGTGGAAATTAGGGTTTCCATGAAATATTCAACGACACCATAGTCTTCACAGTTCAACGCAACCCTCCAAATTGCAGCATACAAATACGTCCCAATACTCCACACTTTGCAAGCAAATTCCAAAGCACATCTTCAACATTATTATAACTCTTAGCTCAAAAGCAGTCTGAAACTCAAAACTAAAAACTAACCATAAAATCATAATTGCTTCTATAAAACAGTTGGTCCGTATGGAAATAGCCACGATTTTGATGAACCTCCACATGCCCTTTATTTTTTTGGTGAAGTGTTAAAGGATTAAGACAAAAAAAATTGCCATGTCATGAAGACAACATGGTCAAGGAACTTAAAAATGGTATGGTCTTCCCCTCGTGTTTACCTAAATCATGATATGAAGAATTGCACTTCAATGGTAATGCCTTCTACATGTGAGATAAATTGGTCTATCTCTATATTAGATTAATGTTGATTATATTTAACATTGAAGCCAATTTCGAAAAAAAAGATAAAAGTTTATAAAGCCATCTTATGTGTTATTCCTTTTCATATATTATTTTTTTTTAAATGTTTTGTTGTTTTATATTGGGCTTCTAGCATTGACCAGTCTTTTCCTCACAAATAGGAAAAGCATCATGCATTGCTATCATGGATGAAACAACTATTGTGTCCTTTATAAGCTTAAAAGGTCACAAAAGAAACTTCAACACTATGAAAAAAATGTAGTAAAAGCTTATTGTAATGTGATTAGTTTAACTTTACAATCATGCCAAGAATATAACAAATTATGTAGAGGTTTTATAATATTGTTCATGAGAAAGAAGAATTATTTTCATGTATTAACCATTAAAAATCATACAATATACAACCCATAAAGAACAAATATACTTTTTCCAACACCTAGAAACCCTTCACAAATTAGGGGTTCAATATGTCAAATAGAACCATAGTGAAAACTCAGATATATTTTCAAAAACTCTACAATTGGTAGCTTGGACAATTCCCACAATCAAGTGTACCATCCCTACAAATAGTTTCCATGGACAACACTTTGATGCAATTATTGAAAAAAAAATCCATGATGAAGTTTAGAGTTATGGATAAAGAAAGAACATTAAATTTGGTTCACAAAAAGAAAATCCCCAATAGTTTGATTAAGTTCATATCCCATCATAACAACTCGGACAACATATCATTCTTAGTGTTTATGGGAATTGGAGCCTTTGATGAACGAATGAAATACTAAGAGTGGAGGATACCATATCATAAGAAAATGTGAAATTTATGTTTATTTAGATATTTGGATAAAGTAATGTTTTTTTTTTTATATATGGATTTGTTATGATACTTCACAATCATTCTCATGTTGACGAAAAAAAAAAACATCTAGTGACACCACTTAAACTATAGATAGTTGCAACATCTGAACATGAACAAATGTAATTTATTATGAAACATTTTGTTTGGGTATGTCGGAATAATGTATCAATTGAGCTTGGGTAGATATGAAACCAATAAAAATAATTTATTGTTCATTGGAAATAATAAAAATAAAGAAGTTTATTGCACTTTATAACTTATATATATTGAGATATTAACGGATTACTATTTATATTTGAAGGATGGTTATGGTGAGAATATATATGACCAGTTAAACGAAGGCTTATACATTGTAGTATGGGATTATAGGGTATATATAATTACAAGTGTTCAATAAGGTTTATGGTATGGTATGGCATGAAGATTTATGGAATATATATTTTCTACAGAAAACAGAATTCTTATGCTATTGGAGTCAATAGAATGCATATTTTTAAATAATTTTTATGGTGAGTGGATTAAAATTTTAAGAAATTATATTAATGATAATTGAAAGTGAAAGGAATATATANATATCTATAATTCTAATTTCTTTATGCATGATTCCAGCCATATGAGACTACTACAGTTCTACATTCAAATTTCATCTCTTACTTCATCCAACTAAGAAGCAGTTCAGATCCTCCACTTCACATTATGTTATTCAGCAGTAGCAACCACATTCCTATTGTATAAATTCATCAACTTTTTAGGTAAGTGGAGGTATGTTGTTTTCTAATATTTGATCATGTAATTCCTTAAATGCTAGAAAATGAATGAATTTGGAAAATTCCCTCACCATGTTACATTACCTTGCTCATTTTTATAAACCTAATCCATCTTAAGTTTTTTTTGGGGGGAAGGGGGTAATTTATTACCATTTTACATATTCATCATCTCATTTACCCTTAATCAACATGTCTTTCCAAAACTATGTTATATATATTGGCATAATTTATAATATGAAGAAAAGGCTTTCTAATATACATTGATGGTTCATCATTTCTAATGCATAAATCCTATGTATTGCAGCAGAAATACAAGTAAAACAAGCGAATGTTGTTAACACAAGAACCAACATTTGTTACACTTATGGTTGTCACACAAGAACCAACCATGAGAAAAATTGCTGCCACTCGTGCATTTCAAAATCATGGAATGATTTACTGTTACATACCATCATCATGTAAAGCCCAGCTACAAAGTGAAATTTTTTAAAGAGAATCAATGCATAGTTGCATGAGGACATGCAACCAATCAAGTTGGAGGGAATGTTGAGCTGCAAAAAGAACACATTTTATTCACCCTTTATATACCATTTGTCACCTTATTCCTATCTTATTCTTCCATAAAACCATAAATATTTACCACTTTCATAATAAATATGGGTTTATATTACCATTTTCCAAATCATTTATTTTTTAGTATTTTGATTGAATTTGTGGTTAATTATTGAGAAAAATAGTTCATATTTTCATTATACTTTAAAGTTGGATGCATTTGGTAATGCTTACAGTTATATTTGAAGACTTTAACAAGCTCAAAAGTGACCACCTAGCCTCAAATTCAAATTTCATCTTCTAGATGTGAGCTAACTTCAAGAAGAAGATCATGGAAATGTGGAGAGAATATCTCATCCAATATTTGTTCATAGTTTGAAGGGATGAGTTGTAGATTTGTTGAGGATTTTGAGGGATAAGTTGAGAGAATAGTGGATCATTAATTATGATTAGTTATCTTGAATCCATGTATAAATAGGAGGGCTCTCTCCTCATTTTGGTTAGAAATCTCTCTAGTGGTTTGGAAGTAGAGAATAGTTTAGAGTTAGTCATAGAATGGATTTTTTATTGTAATGGAGATTATTCTTTGATGCAAATACTGTAGTTATCTTGAATTCATGTATAAATAGGAGGGCTCTCTTCTTATTTTGGTTAGAGATCTCTCTAGTGGTTTGGAAGTAGAGAATAGTTTAGAGTTAGTCATAGAATGGATTTTTTATTGTAATGGAGATTATTCTTTGATGCAAATCCTGTACTCTTTCATGTTAATATAGATTTTCAGTACTTTCTTTCTTATGAATTGGTATGATAGATTTATGTGAGCTCACAAGTTAATTTTCATTACTTTATACCAGTTTATTTCATGCAATTTCAGTCTTTCTTTATCAAGTTAATTTATGCAATTTTATGTTTTCTGCAATTAGATTCATTTCCATACAATTTCATGTTTTCATAACTTAGATTCAATTTCAGTTGTAGAATAGGTTAGCAATATTATGCCCCTGCATATATTTTGTATGTACCTCACAAGTTTACTCTCTCTCTGGGTTGACAATTAAATCATTGGATATCTCTTATAATTTGTTTAATATTTTCTCCAACACCATCGATCTTCCGGATTGTAGATTTCGGATTTATGACTTTTTCAACATGTTATTTCGATATTTCCACTTTTTGCGATTTTTTCTTCCACACCGTCGATTTAATGCGGTTTTTTTTTGGACCATCGATCTTCCGGATTTTGGGTAGTAGAACTATGAGATTTCCCAAAGTATTTTTGCGATTCTCCTCCTTCCGCTTTTCTTCGGAACCGTTGTTTTCTTTGTGGGTTCACTCCTAGCCACCAATCTATGATCTAATGTGGATTATGGATCCTCACTTTTCTTTGAGTGGAAATCATTTACCACCATATATTTCCTCGCAGATTAAATCCTAACCGTTTATCTACGATCAAATGAGGATTTGTGAAGCTTCCCTTTTCTTTGTGCGGGAATCATTCCTCACTATCGATCTTCTCAAAATCAGCTTCCGCATTTCTCTCGACTGATCTGTACCCTCCAGGTTGTCAATAAACTATTTCTCAATGAAATTTCTCTCCCATCCAGAACGTTAACTAGCTTACAATTTAAATATGTCAAATCCCTTGAGGGTCGTCGAATCTAGATCTGGTCGTATTAATGAAGGACTCCAAATGTATTAAACTGTATTTGATGGAGATTTCGCACCCATCAGAATTTTCTTAGACTTCGTAACTTCTCCTAGTGAAATCGTTGAATACCGTTGATCTGTTTCAATGATCAACCCTATCCATCGATCTGTGTCAACTTCAATAAAAGACAGACTCCAAATAGAACAAACTTGTTTGAATTAAAATTCCGCACCCATCTCAGCAGTTAAATCACCTGCTAGTTGAATCTATGAAATCCATGAGGATCGTCAGATATAGATCGACGATGGACCCCATATTTCATAAGGTAGCTTTTATTCAAATTTTGCACACATCAGGATTTTATTAATCCGTGCTAGTTCTCCCTGTGAAATAACTAGTATTTGTTAATCTTATTCAACGATCAACCTCGTCCATTGATATTAATCTCTTTCATAGCAATTACTTCTGAATTTCGCATCCGATTCACCTTTTAATCCTCCTCACTATTTAATCAACAAAATTCATTATGACCGCAGATCTTCATCACTCTCTGATCTCCACCAAACGATCTCCCGTCGTGAGGATGATTTAATTCAGGAAATGGTGGGTTATATCAGGTATAACTCCAACTTGTGAAATCCATCTTCAGTCGTGGATTGTGAAATCCACCTTCTGTCTGATCTATGGATCTTCAATTCTGATCTATCAACCTTCCACTGCTTGCTTTGCATATCTTTCTCATATCATCGACTCTGTTACTGATTTTCCTTTGTCATTACTGAACTCCTTTGACATCAAAGATAATCCATGTAATGGATCTTTTGTCTTTTACTGATTTCATCTTGCTACATTTCTATTTGTTATTCCTTTGTCATTCGTGAACTCCTTTGACATCAATGACAACTATATTCTCAACAAACATACCGTTGGTTCCGTATTTTGACAACCTTCTAAGGTCATGACCGATAAATCCCGTTTTAATCCCATAAGTAAGGTTTCCCAAACAAGGCGTCGGCTACGGAAAGTGGTTCCATGTCACAAAGTACTTCATATTCAAAAGGATTAATGAAGTAGGTGAGTTTTCATTTTCGGGTGATCCTTAGTTCTTGTCCATCCTTATTCAAACCGATATTAAAAGGTTGAGGATGTGGAGTGGTGACACGACCTAGCTTCTTCACGAGATCTTGAGAAAAAAAGTTCTTCTGGTTTCCATTATCCATAATCAAATGCAATGGATTGTTTTGAACCCATATTTGTGTATGGAACATCCACTCTTGTTCCTCCTCATTGACGATTGTTGAGGATATTGGAGTGGTCGATGTCGATGTCAACAGGGTCAATGCTTCTGGGTTAGATTCTACCATGGTTTTGTTGAACAATTCAGAGGTAGACATTTTTTCCAAAAATGTCTTCTGAGCCTTGCATTCAGACGTATCATTCCATGATGAATTGTGGGAATCAGACCATTTCCCGGTAGTGGGTTTTTTTCTACGTTCCCTTTTGTCTTTCTAAGAGTGTTTTTTGACATGGTCTTGCATTGGCAGGATTGGCTGAGAAGGTTGTCTTGACTTTTCAGAGTCAACTAGTGACTTCTTGTCAGATGTTCATCTTGTCAGCTTAGTCAGAAAGCATTCTTTTCCTTTCTGTTTGGATTCAAGCCTAATGGCATAGTGGAATGCATATGCAAGCGTATTGACAGTAAGAAAATATATCTCTTGTCAAATGTCAGGGACAATCCATTGACGTACTTCAAAACAAGCAATTTATCTTCTTCTTGAATTCCAAGTCTAACGATGAGTTGAAAGAACTCAACAGTGTAAATCTGCACGGACTAGTATTTCCATTTCCTTAGTTGCTTCCACTTCTTATACTATTTTTCAATGTACTTGGGTGGGTAGAACTCCTTCTGGATGTACTCGAAAAATTTCTCCCATGTCTCTATGGGGTATCCGTCTTTCTCCATTTTTTTGGATAGGTTCTGCCACCAGTAGTGCACAGAGGTCAACATCTTTAAGGATGAAATGGTGATATTTTCATCTTTTGAGAGCTGATTCACAAAGTAATAGGATTCCAGTTTTTGTACCCAATTGTCTACAGATTCCACACCAATCTTTCCTTCTAGATTTTGTATGTCTAAGTTCATTTTCACCTTGAATGGAATGATTTTATCAGATTTGGATATTGTCTAAAATGCCCCTGATGTCAAGGCGAATCACGTGAGAATGTCATTGAACTAGGTGAACATTTCAGTTTGTTGTCGAGCCAGTGCTTACTCTATGATTTTCTCTGTCTTGTTAGTTGTATCTCTATTGTCTTTTTCTACGTCCATCTTCGTTGTAGTGGTGCGAATAGATATATACTCTAAATTCAAAGGTAGTATCTTCTTGGATTACTGATTTTATGAGTGTGTTTGAATAGGCATAAGTCAGGTAACCTCGATAGAAGTGTCTACACAGAACTTAAGCACAAACAAGATCTAATACCAATGATCTGACCATGCCCAGGTGTACGACGGGGACAAAAAATTGATTGTATGAATCAAGTACTATTATGGAGGAAGCATATTAATAATAAGCAAAGAAGGAAATGCACTACACAAAGAATCATACACATGCACACACACACACACAGACAATATGCAAGAATTCAAACCAATTTCTTTTAGTTCATTAATGCTGCATTATTGTTGTATATTACAATAATGTACATGCTTAAATAGAGTGTTGAGAACGCTTGGGCCATCTTCCTGTTACGTTCAGTTACAAGAAAAATTGGAACGGTTCAAAAGTTCAACCGTTATGGATGATTGAAAGACAGAGAGACAATCTGCCATAGTTCATTGGTCATTGGTGTCGATGATGCATGTTGAGATGTTGAATCTGTCGAAGTCAATATTGAACCTGTCGATGTGTGGAGCTTGTCAAAGTCGATGTTGAACCTATTGAGGTGCAGAACATGTTGAGGTCAATGTTGGCATTTGTCATCTTCGACAAACAATTCCAACTGCTGGGTGGATCAATTTTGGTAACAAATCATGATGTGAAAAAGGAAGCAAAAATTGGTCCAATTTTGGAAGCAAAAACCAGTGCATATTTGGAAGTAAAACGTGGTGCAAAATGGGAAGCTAAAGTGGTAGAACATATGGATGCAATATTGGATGCTAATTTCAATGCAAATATGGCATGAACATAGATGCTAACATGGCATTTTTAAGGATGCAAATATGGAGCTAATGGAGACATAATTTAGGAAGAAAACACTGATGGTCTCTAGGAATCAAAATATGACATTATTTAGGAAGAAAACCTTGATGTTGTTTACGAAGCAAAATTGGATGATATTCTAGAAGCAAAAAAAGACGTTATTTTGGACGTCAGAAATGATGTTATATAGGAAGCAAAAAAAGACATTTTTTGAGACGCTTTATGTTTTGTAGATGACATGTCCTATTTAACATCTACTTCAACCACTCAATGTTAAAAAAACAATCACTAAAAATGGACTCTAAATGGGATGCTAATTCCATGATTTGTTGTAGTGTTTCCCTTTTTACCGTCATAACATGAAAAATAAATGAATATTATTACACAATCTAAGATAACAATAACACAATGATATTTCGACGTGTAAATGATGAAATAAAACATGTACATATCACTCTTTGTTGCAATCACCCTCATTATCTTCCTTGGTTGGCATGATAGCACAATTGTTCTAAAAAATATTTTTAGATCTAGGCTCATGTCTTAATATGAACCTACAATACCTATCCAACACATCTAGATAAAAGAACACTTGGTTCCAGTGTTTTGGGAAAACATAAGGCTCATTAGTTTCATCTCACATCCTTTGAGAGTTGATACTAATATCAACCGATTATCACAATCTTCCTTTACATTGTTCCTATTGAATGTGTCCCACCACTTGCACCTAAAATTAATGCATTGGGAAGATGAGAAGTCCACTTGAATGATCTCCTATATCTTTCCAACATAACCTAATTTCCCTCCTTTTAGGTTTCAATCGCAGTTGCTAGCATGACTAGATTAGTCGAAGTCAACTTCCACTCCACAATTTTGTGTAAGACATCCATCATATGCCTCCTTAGTGTGAAAATGATATCCATACATCCACATAGATGGGAACAAATGAACCTATCAAAAAGTGAACAAATGATGTGTCATATGTCTAATAACCCAACCATTCATATATTAAACATAGATATTAGAATTTGAAGGTGCATTATAAAGTTAGAAATGTATAGACATAGATTATTACCAAGTTGTTGCACCCAATCCCAATGTTTAATGCATCCTCCTCTTCATGTGGGTAACGTTTGGATGCACCATATTTCTCTTTGACTTGGTCGACAACCCAACTGTTGGGATAGATCATCGACATATTATTTTTTAAATGATATGGAAAAGGCATACTTTTACTGAACAACCATCTGAATATTTTTTTGTCAATGTCCCAATTCCTCCTCTTCTATCCATACAATGCGAACCAGGGTTGTGTTTCCTCCATGTTCTAAAGAATGGATTTATTGATGGCATCGATTTTTGAATCATGTATTATATTCATGGAAACTAAACCACATATAATATGTATGAGATAAAAAATAGATTTTGAAGTTTGTCATGAATAGTTACTATGTGAAATTTGAAGATTGAAAGAGAAGTGACTTACTCTTTATCATGTGCTTTTTTCTGTTAGTTTGCAGTAGCTTCTATTCCATTTTGTCTTCATCATGTTCATCATTCCAATTCACTTCTCCTGGTGTGTGGTCGATTTGCTTGATGTACTCATTGGCATAATATAATTAATCATATACTATGTACCCCTATATTATAGACCCCTCAGGTTTTTCCCTTGGACATTAATAACCAATTTTAGGAAGGTACATAAAGGAAATAGAAAGTTTGAGGATAAAGCCATGGTGAAGAAAACCCAAGTAAATGTGTAGATTGGAAATTAGTTTCCTCCCATGATTTATTCACTCAATGAATCTCTATAATAGCACATTCATTTGTGGCATATGAAACAATACCCCTAATTTTAGTAAAGATTGGAAAATACCTCCCAAAATTGTTTTTTTAACCCCCTCCCAATATGCCTTCCCAAATTAAAAAAACCCATATTTTCACTATATATTCTATGTATCCATTTTTTCATTTACATTTTTTATACCCCTTTATATATATACCTAGTATATTGACATGATACCCCTCTTATGACCACACATGCATTCTACAATGCACCTTGCTTCT
This sequence comes from Pseudotsuga menziesii, assembly GCA_001517045.1. Taxonomy (NCBI): domain Eukaryota; kingdom Viridiplantae; phylum Streptophyta; class Pinopsida; order Pinales; family Pinaceae; genus Pseudotsuga; species Pseudotsuga menziesii. Next base: position 139,252 of record LPNX010944930.1, read on the forward strand.
TTCAATTTATATTGTGGATGCACATTACTTCACCCACAATGCAATTACTCAACTACATATCATTATGATTTGTGGAATCTAATGTTCTAATGAATATCAGATGGGAGATCACTTCTTGTATGTCACTAGAGTCAATGCACATAGCGCAAAATTTAGATTCAATGTTGCAGGCCCCCAATTGTCGATTAAGCCTCCTGTGGGCTAGTTATACAAGCCCTTAGGAGACCATTGAGATAAATAAGTTGTTTAGAAACTAAAAAACTTCTATGACAATAATATAATGGATGCAGTAAAAATTGTAGAATACCATTTATTTCCGATGGAGCTTTACAATCTTTACAAAACTTAATTCTACATCAAGAAAGGAGTTGTGCTTCATAACCCTACCTATGGTCAATTTCTCTATCCTTGAATATAAAGCATAAGAATCTCAAGACACCTTCAGACAATGGATTCTAGCATTTTACTTTGCACTCCTGCATCAACGTTGTTGCCAACATAGCTTACAGGGGCACTGGGTGATCCATGTAGTAAGTGTCACCCACTAATCTTTAGGCCTGGGAATAATTGGTTTTGTGCTCTTGCCTGAAGTTGGATAAGATGTTGGATCCTTGCCAAATGTAATCCAGGTTTACCACCATGTTGGTGCACTTGGTTTACCTAAGGCTGACCCAAATGGAAATAATCCTACTGGTTAGTTTGAAATGGAGATTGATGTGACCCAGCCTACAAATGTCTAGTTTGATAAACTACCTTTTTATTGACTGCAACCTGTTGATTTGTTGCTTAGCTTTGGGAATGAGGTTGGGACAATGTTGGCATCTAGGTTTGACCTTGCCCAGGAGCCTGATTTTGAAAAATAACCAGTAATGGATGTCCATTTTCCTTATTGTCAAGATAGAAGTACAACATAAATTAATAGATTCAATAGAAACAGACCATTTTCCTGATTGCAAAGTGGTAATCTTCAAATTCAAACTAGCAGCTAATTCCCATTTTTGTAGTGATAGGAATATTCTAAAGAATAAAACAACAGTAAAAAAGATAAAAGGAACATGAAAAGAAGTAAAAAAATGTTGCAAATATCTTCTGATGAGGCAAGGATCTGGAATAAACTTTTTGAAAATATCGGGAAAAATGGGGAAATATTTGAAAAGCCTAAAACAAAACAAAACACATAACCACAAATATTCACATAAATCTAAAGAAACAACAACATCAAATAATCACATTACCACATAAACATGAAAATAAAACTGATATAGGCAAAGAGAAAAATATAACCCAAAAAAAAACAGACTTTATAAGCAAAATTATCGCACTATCACAATTATTCAGTCAAGTAGCAATGTATATCACAATCTTTTCAAAATATTAGAAGTGAAAATATATTCAAATACATAAAAAAATTTGAAAATTATTGAGCAGTGTATCGGCAAGGTGAAAAACTCATGAAATATCTCATATGTCACAATATATCAACGTTATATTTTGATATTAACTAAAAATGCAAGGCACATGAACAGTAGTAGAAAAGCCATGGTTCGTATACACTGCTTAGTTTTCATAGGCTTATATATTGGAGGAGCATATGTTGTTAGGAATTTTGCACCTCCTATGGACAAGAGTTGTTCCTCTAGTATGAATGGTTCAAATCTAGAACAAATGGTACACAATAGAATTGGAAGACATTCCCTAGAATGGGTAGAGAACTGGAATCGGTCTCTTTGATGTAATAGTATATTTGTTTCCTGTAATGATGGTTCTTCATGTATATACCTGCATAATCACATGAAAACAACAGACAAGATCAAAAAGCACCAGAATATGATCCACCATTCTGTGTTGATGACTAAGGAATTCAACAATAAAATATACGATAATAACACAATATACTTTATGGGAAAGAAACCAATTTTGCATTAAATAATAAATAAGAAGTTTACAACCTATGTCTTAGTGTCGATGTACTCCTTCACAAAACCAATATCTTGTCCCCAATAGCTCCAACTTGCTCCCTCAAGCTCACTCTATATATTTAGGCTAGAATGTCAAAGCAACATCATAACTTTACTCTCTCCTCAACTATGGAGAATGAGTTTGATTTTATAGGCTTGGGATGGATAGAGATGGTTGAGAAATTGGTGGGTGAAGTGGATAGGATATCCCCAAAGGATGGATCTCGAGTTGAACTGGCCCTAGTGAGTAGGGATAAGGGTGCTACGAAGCCTTCTTTCGAGAAGGCTTCGTGAGAACCTATCTTTTTTTCACTTTTTACCACGGGCACCACTTCTTCCTCACTAAGACAAAGTGGTGACAGGGTAGAACCATGCCTTGAACAAAGGTAAAAGGCGGTGCCACCGCTTACTGCCAATACATTATAGGTGGTGTTGAAGAAGGTACCGCTCTTTGACTAAAGGGTAGAGGTGGTGTTGGATTTTCATATGTAGATTTGATGTCTGGACCAATATTTTCACTTCACAATTTGGGATTAATGGAAAATACTGAAGTTTGGGACCTCATCACATGCTAATGATGAGATTTAGATGTAACAGAATCCCCCCCAAAGAATAAGGCTAGAGGGATACAATATGTGAGAGCTTTGAAAGAGCAAGTTATCACTTCGAGGTAAGAATCATCTTGATCAAAGATCACCATAAACCAGGCATCTGCAATACATCAATACTTTTGATTCATGAGCAAATATGTCTTAATCATGGCTACAGACCAATATTACAAGGCAGATCCATGAGAGAGATTAACAAACATGGCTACTAGAATACACCATAGATCCGTGTGATAGAGGACTCAAACTTGGACATAGCTAACAAATATACAAATGTATATCTATGTCGTAAAGACACAAATTTGAGCATAGCCACAACCATACAAATGTGGATCCATGCTGGTACTTCATACAATATACTCCATCGCAACCTGCAGAGAAAGTTATGAGTTCTTTTCAACGGATACCCAAGGTCTTCGTCTCGTCTTCCATAAAGTATGATTCTATCCATGTGATTACAATGATCTGAAGTCGAACATGGTAGAAACCACTTGATTACCGGTCAATGATGTGAACCATTAACAAGTGCAAGGGAGATCACCATTAATGTCAATGGTTCCCAAGGTACCCTAGTACAATTTACTAAGTGTGAATAGATTATTTGATGTCGAACACTCAGTCGAATATTTCGATCAAAGGTCAATGATGTGAACCTATGTCGAGAGCGAGAGAATATGTCATTAAGGCATACAAATCTCAAGGTACTTATATTGTTTCTAAGACTAATTCCTGGATAATGAGATGATGTCGACAAGAATAGTCTCGTCAAAGGAATGTCATAATGAAGCCCACATCGATGACATGAAACTTGGAACAAATTTATGGAATGTTGTAGATAATGTAACCATCGAAATTACTCAAAAGTACTGACACAAAGGATTTTTTAACTGCAAAGGTAAATTTCTAACTTCCCTTTGAACATTGGGCGGCACAACAAAAGACTTGGCAGCATTGACTCAACAAGGCAGAACACAATACGACAATGGATAATGCATTCTTTGAAAGACTCAAAAGAGTGACATGACTCATGAAAGTGATTGACTCAGAGACAAGCTGAATACCCAATTGACTGAATGAAATCTAGACAAGTTCCATGTTCAAAGGTGACAAACAACTACCATTTTATTTGAAAAATGAATTGATTCCCTTCCTTTAATTTCCCCATCATGATTGATGAGTGCCTCTTTTCATTTTTATGAGTTCAAAGAGGGTAACAAACACTCATTGTAGCTTATCCGAAGACAAGTCCATTCTCATACATTTTATGAACCTAAGAAAGGAGGGGTTCGTTTCCAAAGAAGGGTCTCTTAGTGTTTAGTTTAACGAGTCCAATGAAAGTTAACTCGGTATCGTTCATGTTTAGAGAGTTTGAAAAAACATGGAAGAAGACTCCAAAGGTTCCTTTTTCATATTATTTAGTCTTGAGGGCCCGAAAAGTATAAAATAATACCCAAGAGAACTCTTCCAGTCATGATTGGCTCGAGAGTTCTTTTTTTGTAAATAGTCTATCTGAACTGAAAAAGAGATAAACTACCATCGGAGAGACAACTCCTAAAATACTTTAAAAAGTGTGAAGAAGACAAGTGAACTCGACAATATTTTCGTATTTAGGGAGCACGAAAAGAGTTTAAAGGAGGCTCCATTAGGTCTCTTTTCATGATGAAAGGTTTTTACAAGCCTGAAAAGAATCAGAAAAAGACTCGAAACTTTGATACTGGGTTTTGGGAGCACGATCAAAGTGTCGAAATGAACGCTCAAGGACCTTTTCCATTTTTCACAAGTACAAAAAATTCAAAAACAAACTTCCCCATAGACACTACTGCTAATTTCTTCCCTTGTAAGACTTAAAAACGACCATTAGTTTCCCAAAATATTCGAAAAAATGACTTTTATGAACTATATTAAAGGGTATTTTTATAAAAAAAATGATTTAAAATATTAATAACCCTAAAAAATGTTATAAAAGCCAAGTAAATTGTAAAAAACCAATCTATTTACTGTTTACCAAAACTTGGAGAGCATTTTGAGATATTTGGAGCCAAACCTTCAGCTGGAGATTGTGGGAGCATCCACCGTCCGTTTTTTGCATCGTCGGATTCAGGTAAAAGCTAAAACCATTCTCTTTCTTTTCATGGCATCCATGTTTATTTAGGTTGGGATTTGAAGCCCCATGATCAAACCTAAAACATGCTTTGCGGGCACTGCTTCTGGCCTTTATGGAAAGAGCGGTGCCTGATAAGAACCGCGGAGTTTCAACTTTGCTCAGGCGCGGTGCCAGCTGTGAGGTCCAAAAAAACACATGGCCTGGCCAAAATAAAATATTTCAAGCATTTTTTATGGTTGGATATGTTTCTAAATGGCTCTTTAATGGTTTTTGGCAAGTTCATTTGGTCAAAATGGTTATTTGGAAGGAAATACAACATGACGAGGACGATGCCCATGCCGCAAGAAATGCAGGTTATGTAGTTTCCCTACGTGGATGTGGCCTCCTAAATTTCTTTCGTACCCCTAGTATGGTTTCACATGCCTTCTTACTTGAATATGTTCTATGGATGTGGAATCCAAAGTAGCATCATTTTGAGGTGGGACCTCATGTTATGACTATAGAGGTGGAAGAAATTTACTTCTTGATAGGGTTGTCTAGACGAAGGGCCCTATTTCTCTAACTGGTTACCGAGGAGGGGATGTGACTACACAAGAATTGATTGATCGCCATTATCTTCCTGGTACAAAAATGACAGGTAAGAAGATTCCCATCAAGGTTGTGATGGATGTGCCACTTCGCACTATTTTGTTTACTATGTAGAGGCTAGATGGGAGCCAAGGGCCTCACCAAGAATCCCGAGCACATATTCCTTTTTTCAAGGAGCAGCTAACAAAATGTTGGAAATGGGAACTGAAGCAGGTTGGGTATGTGTCCATTTTAGCCTACTGTTTCTTTGAGAGGGTACCTATCATGAGGCCCCAGGTGATATTCACAGAGCTTAGGGATAGGGACCCACGCATGTTGAGGTGGGTAGAGACCATGGCCCGCATAGGAGGTGGTGGGGCCAAGGTGAAATTCGAGGCCGCCTTCTTCTATTGGATGTGTGACTAGATCCTCATGATAGAGGACTATGCATATGTAGGGACCAACTTCAAAGGCGATCCTGATCTACCATTACCACCTGGTGCTTAGTGGGGAGAAATTGGTAAGAAACAAAACCCTAAAATGTTGATCATGTTTTTATATTTTTATATTTTATGTTTTTATGGGTAGTAACAAGACCTAAAATTTTACATGCAGATGTTGGTGGTGCACGGCCTGGGGGATCCTCCCCAATGGAAAGGCGAGCTGGAGCTTGATTTGTTCACAAAGGTGATGACCATATCACTAAGATGGAGGAGAACCTAGAGAAACTGACTCTTGACATCCCAGACGCAGCTATAGATAACCTCCCTACGAGGTATCAAAGACACACTGCAGGAGTGTAGGTCACTTCAGGCGACTTCTACGTAGGGTAGTAGGGGTCATCATGTTCTATCATGAGCATCATTATATGGTGTTATGGATGATGTACTACTAAAAGCTAGCTAGCTTCAGGATTTAGTATGATTTTGTATTTCCTGAAAGCCGCAGTGCTTTAGATGAGGTCTCGTGACCACATTTTGTAAAAAAAACACTATTTATATATATATATATATATATAGATATATATAGATATTACGGATGTTTATATGTATCAAATGGAAATCCTATTTACATGAGTTTTATGTGTCATTTATAGTTTATTTTACAATGAACCATGTTTATTTTACAAGTTGTGAATGGGAAATATACCAGTCTAGGATGTAGTTTGCTAACGAATCAGCAACTATATTATCTGGCCTAGGGATATTCCTATAAGTGATAAACTTGAATGACCTCTGTAATAAACACACTCTCCAAAATAAACAGAGGAGTACAAGGTTTTTGATGGTATAGACATGGTTTAGATGACAAACCACTAATTGCGAATCCATAAAGACTGCCAAATCATGAATGTCTTGAGACACAGCCTTAGTCAGTACACCTATCACTTCCTGATACTTGACGATGTTGTTGGTACCGAACCAATACAAACCGCTTCTGAACTGATCGAGTCATGAGCCAGGGAATACAGAACCCAAGCAGATGAAGTAAGATTCATGGTATGATGGCAAGCACCATCAGCGAAGCCATAAGAATTCATCCAATCCACATAACCAAAACATGGTATAAACAGTTTGGACACTAAACTCAAAACCATATTGAATCAAGACACAACACACTGAAAGAAAAAAGTCTACATATATACAAGGTACCATACAAAATGATTTAAGCATAGTACCTCTTCAGGTACAACCCATTGCGATGCTTCCCATTAGCTTGCGGATATTAATGGAGTTGAGTTTTCATGGCAAAAACCTAGCTTAGCACTTAACTCGGTCATCATTTGATTCCAGAAATGCGATCTGTGGTCAGTGACTACAGACTGTGGAAATTCAAACCTAGCTATCGCGTGGTTGAATAAGAAGAGGGAGAAAGTCCTACCATCCTCTGCATACGTAGGCATATCCTCAGCCCATTTTGTGAAATAATCAACGGCTATAATGATGTAACCATGCCCCCTGGCTGAGGTAAGCTTACAATGCATAAAGTCAATACCCCATTTGGAAAAAGGGCCAACCATAATGAATGGGTGTAAAGGAGCAGGGTGGGTTCCCTTTTTCGGATAGAAATATTGGCAGGGTGGGAATTTATTAACAACCTTGTGACAATATTTGAAGATTGAAGGAAAAAAAATAGCCAGCACAAAGGATTTTCTAGGCCGTGGCCATCCCAGAAAGATGACTGCCACACGCTCCAGAGTGGCAATCATTAAGAGCCTATTCAGCCTCTTCATGTGTAAGGCATCATCGGAGAATGTAATCAATACCATGTTTGTACAATGTATCATTTAAGATGAGGTATTACTTCGCGTGGTGACAGATATGACGACGATCGTCACGAGATATATTGGGCTGAAATATTTGAGTTTGGAGATAAATGATTAAATATCCATACCATGGGTCATTTGTGCTTATCAAGAAAAGGAATTCATCTGGAAATAAATCACTGGGCTCAGTATCCATCAATGCACAGGAAAGGTCACACATCAGCTCTACAAAGACCAAGGATTTCTTTGAAGTGGCCTTGGCAAACTCAAGGTTGAATTCCTGTAGGATGACAATCCAACAAGAATATTTCCCCCCTAGCACCTGATGAATCAGGTTGTAGTACATAGGGTTTTGATATGCAAGTACCATGGTAATGCGAAGCAAGATGTAATGACGGAATTTCCGAATAGTAATGACCGTAGCCAATGCTAACTTATCCACACGCAAGTATCGAGTTTCATAATCAATGATATTCTTGCTGGCATAATATATCATGTGTTCCTGACCATTGGGATCTTCCTGCGCTAAAAACATTCCAATGGTAGTAGTGGAGGCAGAAACATACAAGAGTCAGAGAGTTATATCACGGGTGAATGAGTCAGAGCATGCTTGATATTATCAAAGGCTCTTTGGGCCTGGTCATCCTAGAAGAATGGAGTATCCTTCTCCAGGAGACGCATATAACCGTTTGTTTTCTCAGCGAAATTGAAAACGAAACGACGAAAGAAAGTTTTCCTTCCCTTGCAAAATTTGGAGCTCAACACTCAACAATGTTCGTTGGGGCATGTAGGGCCAATATAGCAGTAATCTTTAGTGGATCAATCCGTATGTCATCCTTGGAAACCACAAATCCAAGAAGACATCTCGTCTCAACGCAAAAAACACATTTGTGTGGATTGAGCAATATGTTATAATGGCGATGTCTCAGGAAAATGTCCCTATGATGCCCAGGGTGGTCCTCTCCTTGCTATGAATGAGCTGGGAGATCATCAAGGTACAACTCCACGATGTTCTTAATGTCGTGAAACACATAGGACATGGCACGCTAGAACGTTGCTCCGGCGTTCTTAAGGCCAAAAGGTAACTTCCTATAGGAAAAGGTTCCCCACAAGCATATAAATGTCAGTTTGTGCTGATCAGCAGGAAATATCTCAATATGATTATAGCTAGAAAATCCATCCATGAACGAGAAGATGACACTTCCACCGCAGTTGTTGATAATCTGATTTATATGTGGAGTCAAAAAAAATTCTATAGGACAAGCTTTGTTCAGGTCTCGAAAATCGATACAAACTCTAATGGTGCCCTGCTTTTTGTTCACAGGGACAATGTTAGATACCCATTCCGTCAGGGGTACCGAATAAATAAACCCTTCCTTCAGAATTTTTTCTACTCTAGCTTTAACAACTGCAACCTTCCAAGGATGGATTTGACGTAATTCTTCCTGACAGGTTTTGCTGTGGGATAGGTTTTAATTTCATGAACCACAATAGACGGGTCTATACTAGGAATTTCTTCATAATTCCAGGAAAAGATATCTCAGAATTCCTTGAATAATGCTCTATATGCTTCAGTTTCCTCTGTTGAGAAGCTCTGCCCTACGTGAACATGCTCAATGGTTCCATGCTTGACCAATATGTCAATCGGGCTTGTTTTAGTAATGTTGCATAGATTTCCTTCGGATTCAGTATTTTGCAACAATATAGGCGTTTGTGGATGGGTGACAATATCAGTACCGATAAGTGATTCAAGGTCAAAACCCATCGAAGTGGCATTGGGAAGAAAAGAAGATCAATGATGATGGTCTTCCCATACGGGTTCATTCTCACTCATGATCTCCATGGTGGACTCATCCGAAGGAAAATTATGTGTGAGATAATCTATAGAGGGAAGAGAGGGTTCTAACTAGTAAGGCAGGTGGTAAGGATCTGAAGCCACGATATGAAGGTAATAAATATGGTCATTGGAAATAGATTCGAGAGCAGTGTACATTACTTCATACGGGCCAAGGGAGCATGACTCAACAAATTCTTTTCCCTTAGTGCTATATCCAATCATGGAAATCATATTTACTGTTGCCACTTCTGTACTAGGAGGGGCTAACATTTTCACACACATAAGGGTAGAGTCTTTCAGCATACCTACCCCAATCGACTGATAAGGAGGAGGGGACTGACCTAGCATAGGGATGTTATTCACCGAACGGGTAGTAACATCCGACATACAATAGTCAAGTTAATTAATAGTCACAATCTTCCCCAAATGTGGAAATTGGAGAGTCCTAAATATTGTTGAAGCGACAACAGTCATAGCATTAAACCAATTTCTCCCTAATAGAACATATAATCTAACGGGGCATCAACTACTTCCACCTAAATGGAAATAGTCTTGCCCCCAAGCTCGACTGAAAGGGATAGCAATAGACTATGGGGCTGGAAACATTCTCCATCGAAATATTTTAAGGTAGTAGGCAACTTCGTAAGCTCAGTAGAACCAATGGCTCTCCAACAGGCTCTAGACAAGACTGAGGTTGAAGATCCTTCATTCAAGATGGTCCGATGGACCTTTCTCCCAACTACTCGAGAGGCAATCTGAAATGCGAATTGGTGAGGTAATCTAGATTTATAGTTCTTTACATTGAAATGAATCAAGTTGGTATTATCTAGGTCTAATGCCCCCAAATTTGTTAGTAGGTTTTTACGCTGCGTTGGACAACTTTGGAGTACCTCAAGGGTAGACATCACGCAAGGTTCCTGAGCTAAATCTTCAACAACATTATAAAATTGTGCAGCTCGAGCATTAGGATTAAAAACAACCTTCCTGAGGGTAGCCTTAGTTGGTCGTAAAATTAAATCAATATTAGGTTTTTCGATCATGAGAGGGCCATCAGATGAAGATGAAGGAAAACTAGTAGAAGGAACTTTCTCAGAAGAAGGATTTGCGTCCTTATTCTCTATCAGATTGTCATATGAATGACTATGAGTATTCAAATTGATGGTCTCTGAAGACATCATTCTAATTTCTTCCATGGAACTGGAGGTCCCTTGATTAGACATATGGTCTATCAGTTTCTATTGAGAGGGAAAAGGATTAGTAAGAACTGTTGGTGTGGGGTTACTCTTCAAATATTTACTAATCTCATAACGATGAGGACATTCTTTCATGAAGTGATCTCCTCCACACAATAAGCAAGGATATTTGGATTTTATCTTCCCTTTATCATTCTCATTGTTAGTAGGTTTAGGATTCTCCTGTTGGTTTCCAGGTTTCTTTTTTTTACCTTTTCCATTTTTCTTATTGCCGGAAGTCTATGAAATTCGGACAGCATTCACCTCGGTGGAAACCGTATGAGTCAAAGGAGTAGTGGTAGAATCATTTGGTTTCTTTGCAGGTTTTGTTGTAGATGAGGGCTAGATTGAACCAACAACCCCATCAATAGGAGTTTCTGCTGGTGGTTTAACAGGATCTGGGCTAGAGCAAGGAGCTTGAGGAATTAATTCATATGGCATTCCAGATTGGGAATATACCAAATTGAGATACTGAGCACGACTGATAGCCTACTCTTCAATAACAACACCCATTAAAGGAAATTTCAACTCAAAATGGGCATTTTAACTCTAATTCAAATTCCATCTCAACATGTGTTATCCAATGAAATTGCGTTAAATTTGAAATACCGTATAGGTCTTAAACACTTTTTTAATATAAATTTGGGTATAGGTATCATTAAAAAAAAACTACTTCTTTTGTTTGTATTTTCGACATATATCCTTGTGTTTTTACTCAAATTTCGATTGGAAGAGCTCATTGGATGTGAAATTAAATTTTGCATCCAATGAGTACCCACGCAACATACTTTTGACAGACCCCTCTACCCCAAAAATAAGAAATACCTGAAAAAATAGGATGATGATGTCATCTTCATGTTTTTCAGGTATTTCTTATTTTTGGGGTAGCACGGTCTGTCAAAAGTATGTCAAGTGGATACTCGTTGGATGCGGAATTTAATTATGCATCCAACGAGCTCTCTTGATCGAAATTTGAGTAAAAACATGGGGAGATATGCCGAAAATACAAACAAAAAAATAGTTTTTTCTTTTCTTCCTCCAAAATTAATAAATATCATTTTATTATTTTAACTATTATTTTATTAAACTTTTTTAGGAGGCCCATTTTGAGTTGAAATTTCCTCTAATGACCCATAGCCACATTTCGTGCGATAGGAGGAAATAATGACTTTGGGAACCAATCAGCTAGCAGTTGGTCCAGGATGGGAGCTTTAATAAGTCGTCTCCGCCTTCTCCACTGATGGATATGATCCAATATGTGTGTGGAGGTATTCTAATGGAGTGAAGTTAAAATATCTGTACCCATTTAATAATGAATGGGTAGCTGAAAGTGAGTAAGGAAAACAGTTTCCAGAGAGATAAAATCCACAAACGAATGTTGTGGAAGTTCAATGTACCACTTCGCAGTCGTGCCGGTCAGTGTGCACTAGAAGAGCCTTAAACAAACAGAATCACCCATCAAGGAGTTTGAGGAACACCATAGATGGAAAGTCATGACATGTGTCTTTGGATCATCTCCCTGCTTTCCATCAAACTTGGGAATGCCTGATGGCAATTTCACCGGAATAGTGGGCCATGAAGGGTTATGTCGAAAGGGATCATTTATCAACTTGGGTAGATTAGGTAAGTCCAAAGTTTCCAAGAAAGGTAATTACCGATTAGGTTCCATGTACTGGTAGTACTGATAAGGCATGTGTCCACTAGTGGGACCATATGTTGAGTGATACAGTGGTTTTTGAAATAGTTGATGAGATGATGAACCTCCCAAAGATCCTCCTAAAGGGGATTGACCTCTAGGAGGAGGACCGCTTGGACCTCCAAGCGGTGGAGCTTCAAGTGGTGGGCCTCAAGGTGGTGGCCCTATGGGTTGCAGACCCCCAGATGATGTTCCTCCATATGGTGGACCCCAGGTGGTGTCCCTCCAGGTTGTGGACCTCCAAGTGGTCGCCCTATAGGTGGTGGCCCTCCCGATGGTAGTCCTCGAGGTGGTTTTCCCCCATAAGCTGGACCTCTTCCAGGGGGACCCCTACCAGGAGGGCCTCTACCAGGTGGGCCTCCATAAGGTGGCCCTCCAACACCTCCATCGATGTTGATATGTATCCCTCCCATCGCTAGCATGTAGGACCAGTTAGGTTTCCCCACGATGTAAACATGTTTCTAGGGTATGGAATTCCAAGATAGGTAGTTCCTGTAGGGGTAGGTTGATAATTCATACTCCCTACAGGTAATTGATTTGTTGGATAACAATAACCCCAAGAGGTTTGAGCGACTGTAGGTTGTACACCTAAGGGTTGACCTGAGCTTAACGGAGGTTTTACCATATTGGTATTGGTAGGAGGGACATACACTACGAATTGCCCTGTAGTAGAAGTACGACTAGTAACAGTAACAACTCCACTAACCGATAACATAGGTCACGCCGGGGGTTTCCCCCCGGTGTTAGAAGGTACTGACACCACTTGAGATGATGGTTTCCCCCAGCCATAGAGGATATGGGAGGACGAGAAACAGACCTAGGATTTAAAACTCTAGGGTTGGAGGTTTGACCCAGATTATGAGGAGACATACCACGAGATGGAACATCATTAGCAAGTGGACTATATCCAGAAGGACATGGATCCATCAGACAGGGTAAAAGAGCCGACATATGTTATTTATGAGGTATACGTGTAGCCATGACCCTGTCCATCCTCTCTTGAAAATTATGAGCATGATTAAGCGATTCTTGAATTCTCCTATATGCATCCTCATTCAGAGGAGGGTTTTTAAAAGAGGGTCTAATAACCCCAAATTTAGAAATGGATTGACCCATAGAATTTCTCCAAAAAGGAGCATCAAGTCCATACTTAGCTTCATCAATACAATCATTTTGACCTTCATCGGAGAATTAAAGGAAGTGTCAGCCACAGGAAACTATTGGACCAAGGGAGTAATGTAAGAAGTGAATTGATCTCCACTTTCTACAACTGGATTCTCTCCCATATGGGAGCTAATTGCAGCTCCTTGGTCTGTGGCTTCCATTGGGCCTTCCCCTATAATAGGAGGAAAGTCAGGTGGTAAACCCTGATTTTTTCTGGATCATCTCAACTAAAACTCATCCAAATTGTGAAAGTCATGAAAACCTAACCTAGGATTTCAAAACTAATAAAAATCACATAAGGTCTTCTCCTACACAAGCTATAGGACACAAGCAAACTTAAGTGATAGGATGAGCTCAAAATAGTTGGTCTCTCACCAAGATTGTCAAGAAGGTGCAACTCGTGATATACTCAAGGTAAGTGCATAGTAATCTCCCCGAGTGTTGTTCTCAGTGTATTGCTCCAAACAAGATGACCAAAGGGTTTTTCTCAGTTGGACAAGGAATCCTAGTAGGGTCTCCCGATATACGCAAGGTACGTGTGAGCTCAAATCCACAGTAGTGTTGTCTAATGCACAATTGTTCACAAGGGGCCTTCCGATATACAATCGACTACATGAAGTACCTTTCTATATACCTCAAGGGTACGTGAAAGGTCATTCAATATACCGACGGTACATGGAAGAACCGTGCAGGTTCCGGGTTGTAGTGTAGGAAAATAATGACAGCTCCTACATTTTACTTGAGCAGTTAGGTGAATGCATGGAGTTCTAACATAAATGTAAATCCATGCAAATGTGAAATGCAAATTCTTTCACTTTACCATTCAAGAAATGCCTACTTATGGGAGGGAGAGAGTATTTTTCTTTTCAATTCTCGTTTCAAAACAAAACAAAAAATCCCAAACAACTACACTAAACAAATCTTTTTTCGAGAAAGAGAAACAATCATTAAACTTCAAACTAATTTTTTGAAAGCAAGCAAATAGGGTAAGATCTCTTTTTCTAAGAAGAAAGAAAAAAAACACTCAAAGGCATATTCAATACTTTTTTCAATTTTTCCTTTTAAAACTAGAAAGATCTAACTTAAAACCACTAATATTTTTTCTTTTGATGAGATCAGAATGTAAAAGAAAGAGAAGAAAAATGGAGATCTGAAATCTTATAAGGCTAATCAAAGGTCCAATAATTCATCCTCAAACAACAAATATGAACAAGCCTCAATGAAAAAATTTCTTTTTCAAAGCAAAAAGAAGTCCTTCACAAACTTTAATGAAAAATGAAAACAAGAAACCAATCAAGCAAGTCTTTCTTTTCATATTTACCAAACAATAGGACTAAGATCTAAATAATGCTAAGCTCTCAAAAAGCACTCCTTTCAAAAAATTTAAAACCAAGCATACAAGCAAATGAAAGATGAGTCTATCCTAGATCTTTGATTTTAACAAAATAAGCCTTTTACCACATCCAATTTTGAAATTCAAACACTCATATCTCTTTAGACAAGCCCAGACACTTAGATCTAAAAGAAACTCACACAAAAAATTTACAAAAAACTTTGAAAAAACAAGTCTAGAAAATCCTACCTGGCACCGCTTCCAAAGGGTCACTGATAGAGCGTTTCTGAGAGAGCATCGCTTCCTAATTATTAATCATGGGAAGTGGCACCACTATTCGATCACTAAACATAGGCAGTGGCACCACTTATTTCCCACTATGCATGTGTGGTTCCCTGTAGATGCCAGAAACAAGATAATGGCAAAAAAACAAAGTTAATTACTATAAAACTGGCATAAAAATCATGAATTAACAATAATTGAAAGTATAGAAGGAAAGAACAACCCAGATCTGATGATACCAAATCAAAATATCACTATATCAGCTAGTGGATCTGATTGAACTGATAAAATACTGGATCTTATATTTCTAACAAGTGTTTGAAAAAAACAAGGAAGATCAGATCAGCTGAAGCTCTTCCCCAGTGGAGTCTCCAGATTTGTTGCTAGGAATTTTGCACCTCCTGTGGACAGAGTTGTTCCTCTAGTCTGAATGGTTCAGATCTAGAACAAATGGTACACAACATAATTGGAAGACATTCCCTAAAATGGGTCGAGATCTGGAATCAGTCTCTTTGATGTAATAGTATAGTTGTTTCCTGTAATGATGGTTCTTCATGGATATACCTGCATAATCACATTAAAACAATAGACAAGATAAAAAAGCACCAGAATATGATCCATTATTCTATGTTGATGACTAAGGAGTTCAACAATAAAATATACAATAATAACACAATATACTTTATGGGAAAGGAACCATTTTTTCATTAAATAATAAAGAAGAAGTTTACAACCTATGCCTTAGTGTCGATGTGCTCATTCACAAAGCCATTATCTTGTCCCCAACAGCTCCAACTTGCTCCCTCAATCTCACTCTACTAATTTAGGCCAAGAGAAAATTATAAAGTAAGCTTCCTATACTTTTCAATAAAACCAATACTTTTTAATAAAACCAAACAATGATAAAAAGGAAAGCCAAACAACAAAAACCATAAAATCCAAGCATGGAATATGCCATGTACATGTCTCCAAAGTACTTGATGTTGAAGTTTAAGGGTTAGAGGAGTTTTTAATTTAAGTAGTAAACTTTAATGCATGAACATATAAAATCATATTCAGAACAATACTACTCTAATAAAATTTGAACTGTAATAAACAAACAAAATTTTCATCTCTTTCAACTTAACACTCCATTATTCACTGCATTAAATTTGGTCCTCGAGAATCATCAAATTCCATGTACAATAAAAACATGATAGAACAATTTACAGTAGATATCAATATTAAATAATCAGAAGCAATATTTGAATGAACTGTATACTCAGATTTTTCAGATTTGATCTTGTCACTGAAGGGACAAGACAATATATACAAACCATATATACGTACCTTGAGAGATATCTAGAGAGGGTTAAAGAAGAATCATACTGACCACATACTGACCCGAAATTCTTTGTCAACAAGCAAAATCATACCTAGTACATTCATGTTGATAAAGGACACACAATCATGGTGTTATATTTTTATCATTTAAGTAATATGATCTAAGGATCTTATCTGAGAGAATAACATGCACAACAATCAATCACAAGAGAAAATAGACACAAATATTTTCCTCAGGGAAACCAGAAAGGAGAAAACCCCGCAACTTCCTCAAAGATAGAATGACCACCAATGGCAACAGTAAAACCTAAAGACAGAAAGATGATCTCCAACAGTTGTTCTCTCTCTCACTTGTGTGAGATCCTCTTCTCTCACCTATGCGTTATAGTTGGGTGAGTGTGTGTGTGACAAATAGAGAGGCTCACTCTCTATTTATACTAGTTTCTGACTTGATAATTAATTACCAAGGTTGACTTCTCTAAGAGAGTCTAATAACCCTAGTGCCCCACAACTATGGGGACTTCTCCCCTCAATCAACAAGGAGGGTTAATCTTTATGACTTTACATTACTTGATTACATTAATGATTCTCCCGATAGGAACATCAAGGACAAATGAAATATACAAGTGAATACATTCTGAAGTTACAAATACATCAACACTCCCTCTTAACTAGGAAGGTATTCTCTTGACATAATTAATTAGCACAAGTCTTCGTGACTGGATCATCATTAAGGATGGATAATCATTGGATTATCATCAAAGATGGATCATCATTGGATCATCATCATCATCACTGCTCCATCTATCTCGATCAAATGTTGTTATCTGTTAATTATACTCATCACAGGAAGTTCTACAGAGGCAACCCCTTTTCATGATGGTTGTAGGCCTAGCCTCCATGTAGATCTTCATCTTCTTCAGCACGTATATCTAACCATGGGAGGAACACATCCAACATCCATGTCAGATAGGCCCTCCCAGCACTTATATCTAACCATGGGAGGAACACATCCAACATCCATGTCAGAAAGGCCCATCACTCACATCTGACCATGGGAGGAACACATCCATCATCCATGTCAGAAAGGCCTAGAATTCACATCTGACTTTGGGAGGAACACATCCAGCATCCATGTTAGAAAGGCTCACTCAGCACTTACATCCACCAACATGGTAGGACACACCTACTACCATCTAGGAAAGGCTCTGCACTTATATATGACCATGGAAGGAACACATCTAGCATCCATATCAGAAGGGATTTGCACTTACATCTAACAATGGGAGGAACACATCCATCATCCATGTCAGAAGGGGTCTGCACTTACATCTGACCATGGGAGGAACACATCCAGCATCCATGTCAAAAGGGCTCTGCACTTACATCTAACCATGGGAGGAACACATCTAGCATCCATGCCAGAAGGGCTCTGCACTTACATCTGACCATGGGCGGAACACATCTAGCATCCATGTTAGAAGGGTTCTGCACTTACATCTGACCATGGGAGGAACACATACAACATCCATGTCAGAAGGGATCTGCACTTACATCTGACCATGGGAGGAACACATCCAACATCCATGTCAAAAGGGCTCTGCACTTACATCTAACCATGGGAGTAACCAATCCTACCACCATGTTAGAAAGGCACTACACTTACAACAGACCATGGAAAGAACTAATCCTACCACTATGTCAAAAAGGCACATAGACTCATCACTTCCCCTTGGAAGGAACCTCGATCTGGAGAACACCAATATTCTCCCTGAAGTATTCAAACTTCACTTTGGGCAATGGCTTGGTCAACACATCATCTATCTGCTCATCCTTCGCAACATACTGGAGCTTCACAGCTCCTCTCTGCACCATATCCCTGATATAGTGATATTTGATTTTGATATGCTTTGACTTGTCATGGAACACCAGGTTCTCCGACAACTTCACGCAACTATGGTTGTCACAATATATACAAGTAGCATCCAACTAGAGATCAAACAAATCAGATAGTAGCTTCCTCAACCACACTGCCTCACAACTAGCCGAACAAGCTGCGACATACTTTGCTTTGGCTATACTCAGTGCCAAAGCAGGGACCCAATCATAAGGTACAACAAGGACCCAATCATCTGACGATACATCGTAGCATCAAGCAACTCTAATGAAGCATCACTTAATAGCTTCAGTTTCAATGCCATATGTGTGGTCATGGCCTTACAGTCCATCATCCTGAACCTCTTCAGGATCTCTACTACATACTTCCCTTTTCCTAGGGAGATTCCATCTTCATTCTGTGACACCTCCATGCCTAGAAAGTAATGCCCATACCCAAGTCTTTTATCTTGAACTTAGCTTCAAGTCTCCTTCTTGCAACTTTAATGAGTTCCACTTTTTATGTCAAGAACAATTCATCGACATATAACAGGAGCATCACTAGTCTTCTACCTTCAACCTTGAAGTAAAGGTTGGAATCCGCTTTACTCTCAGTAAAGACTAGAGCCATCAATAAGTTGTCCATCATGTCATACCATGTTGAACCACAAGATATTCTGCAATCACTCCCTCTGAAGTGGAGCATCATTCTCCCTCTGCCTTTCATACTCTATGTATTGAAACATTATGTACTGGAGTGACAAGTAGCTTCCTCTGCTACTAATATTCTATATATCCATCTAGGGTCACTGGATACCAAGATCCTCTATCTTGAATCTTTTCAAAATTTCTTCTCGCACCCATCTGTGAGCTTGTCATCCTCTATAGGATTTCATCTTCAATCTTGTAGCAAAGGTTAAGATCTTCATCACTCTAGGTGATCTTCAAGCTCCTCATGTATAAGTTATCCCATGGGTGTCTTCTGAGCTAATACAAGGCCTTCTTTCTTTCTTTGCACACATGAGTCTAACTATCATGTGTCTCATCTTCCAGTGGCAGCAAATGTCTCTTCGCAGTCTATGCCTTCTTTCTGTGAGAAGCCTCGTGCTATGAATCTTTACTTGTATACCACAATGTTGTCATCTATTGCATGAAGGATCTTGTATATTCATATGGAAGATACTACAAACTTCCCTTCAGGTCTCGATACCACATCCTAGACATCATTCTTCTTGAACTTGTACTCTCCTTCCCTTTTTTTTCTTGGCTACTTATTCATAGCTGGAAGGTTCTGCATCAATGATGTCGCTCAACAGTGTCACTTAACTACATTGTGTCTGAGACCTCTTTCTTTCTTTGAAAGTATCATCATATTATTCTCCATCTTGGATTATTTCTCTAACTGTCGTCACTTGTTCTTCGGAACAAGTCTCATCCTTATTTTCTTGTATGCGATCTTTCCTACAAGTCAAATGCATTAGTTGTATGGTTAGAAACATTTCATAAGGCATATTCATAATGGAAAATTCTTATGCATAAAGATATAATCATGCAACTATTTTAGCCAATACAACATTCATCCATATCTCACAGAAACTTTCTAGATGCCTTCCATCTCTACCATGACATCATTGATATTGTGCACTAATACAATATGTCAACAAAGAGGTTTCATTCTAGATAAGTAGCAATGGAGAGTTGTATAGAACCATGAGCTACTTACCCATCACATTCATATTAGTAGTATAATGTCATTAATGCAAACATTCTATTATGCATAACACATCAGCTGAATATAAACAAATGCAAAACCAAATAATATCATGAAATGACAATTGAATACTTATATTTTATTAATTTCATGGGTAGACTCCTTCTTGAGCCTTCATCTTCAAATTTATGTTCTTCCCTTCAAATAGTGATTTGAGGTGTCCGTCCCGGTTCTGGATCTAGCTGATCTAGGGTTTGTCAGAGAAACCATACTTTTAAAAACTTGGAATATTTTTGGTATGATTGTATAGAAAGATGTGCCTCCTGAAGGCGAGCTAAGAAGCATACTCATTTTCCCAAAACTATGATCAGAACTCCAAAATATCTGATGCCCTAGTTTTCTTCAATTTCTTCTGCATAATTTCTTAATATTGTTTCTACAATATATCTAAAATTACTATGCCTTTGTGTCTAAAACTTCGTATTGATGTATCCTCGTCTTTCTAATTTCCAACACCGCAGGTTTGAGCAGAATTAGTTTCACCAATTGGAAATAATGAGAGTTTTCCCAAGGTGACTTATTTCAGGAATGTTTGGCATAGAGAACTTGTACAGACTTCCACGTGTCACTGTTTCACCTTAGGGTATAAAACTTTTACCACAAAAATTACATTCTGTGCCCTATCCAGAGCATCTTGCAAAACTGCATTTGGACCTTCGTAGCACGATATATAACAATTTTACCTAGGTGTCATGTTTAGGGATGAATCCTTGGAGAGGTTGGAACTCTGATTTGGAGGAATCATATCTCCCAAAATATAGCAAATATGAGGCTGAAATGATTACACAATTTTCACCATGAATTTTTCTTTGGCCTATAAAAAATTCGGCTTCTGATCCTTATCAAATCTTGAGATATAGCAAATGTACCAAAACTACTAGTTTTAGTGTTTTAGGGTTTTCTAGTCCAAGGTCAAATTAGGGTTTAACTTTCCTACAATTTTACCCAACCAAAAATTTTGATCTTGATCTCTAAATTTCGATTTTGAGGAGGAGAAAAATCCTATGTTGGGATCACTCAAAAATTCCTCTTCTGTGAAAAGCCCTAATTTCCTGCAGCAGTGACTGAAAATGCCCAGAATCAAATTCTGCTTCGACAGAAAGATGCACCCTTCAATGGAAAGTTATCCTAGCCTCCTTATGTTGATGATCTATGGAAAGAGACCCAAAAAGTAAGAATCCCTAGCTTCTGCAGCTGCACGATGTCTTCTTCTCAGGTTATCTCTAATACCGTGTTATATTTTTATCATTTAAGCAATATGATCTTACGATATTATCTGAGACAATAACATGCACAACAATTAATCACAAGAGACAATAAACACAAATATTTTCCTCTGGGAAACCATAAAGGAGAAAACCCCACAACTTCCTCAGAGATAGAATGACCACCAATGGCAGCAATAAAACCCAAAGACAAAAAGGTGATCTCCAACAACTGTTCTCTCTCTCACTTGTGTGAGCTCCTCTTCTCTTACCTATGCATTATAGCTGGGTGAGTGCGTGTGTGTGACAAATAGAGAGGCTCACTCTCTAATTATACTAGTTTTTGACTTGACAATTACTTACTAGGGTTGACTTCTCTAGGAGAGTCTAATAACCCTAGTGCCCCATACCTGTGGGAATATTCCCCCCCAATCAACAAGGAGGGTTAATCTCTATTACTTTACATGAATTGATTACATTAATGATTCTACCGATAGGAACATCAGGGACCAATGAAATATACAAGTGATTACATTCCGAAGTTACAAATACATCAACACATGGTGGGTAAAGATGAAGTCACATACTGCAAAGACACATAGGCATACTTTGCACAGTCATGCTTGAAAAAACATAGTCCACCCATAAAGTAAAACGTGTTGTCACATTAGGGAAGACCCCACAGTCCCCACAAGAAAAAAATCTCATAGTCATGCTAGGGAAGGACCCACAGTCCAGCCGAGAAAATAGATCATGGTCATGTTGGATAAGGACACACATTCCACCAAGAAAACATATCACGGTCATGCTGGGGAAGGAACCATAGTCCTCTCAAGAAAATAGAACATAGTCATGTTGGTGAAGGACCCACAGTCCACTAAGAAATAGATCATGGTCACGCTAGTGAAGGACCCACATTCCACCCAAGAAAATAGATCAAGATCATGTTGGAGAAGGACCCATAGTCCACCAAGAAAACAAATCACGGTCATAGTGGGGAAGGACCCATAGTCCACTCAAGAAGACAAATCAAGGCCATGTTGGTGAAGGACACACAGTCCACCAAGAAAATGCCAAGAAACAAATCATGGTCGAGTTGGTGAAGGACCCATAGTCCACCAAGAAACAAACTCATGGTTACATTGTGGAAGAACCCACATTCCACCCAAGAAACATGCCATGGTCATGTTGGGGAAGGACCCAGAGTCCAATAGAATCAAGGTCACGCTGGTGCAAAGTGACCACATGGAATATGTAACAAGGAAATCCAAACCAAGTCGGTAGTGCAGCAAGAGATCACATGGAGCAACAACAAAGATCACGTAGAGGGAGAGAGCTCAGTCACCTAGGAGCAACAGACCATGAACTGGACCCGTCTCTCATGTTAACTAAAAATTTAATTTATAATCCAGATACTCCTTAGGATAGGGTATCAAAACATTAATAAACATAACCTATGGACCAAGTAAGATAAAGGATCATGAGTCAACCAAGGGGGGCACAACAAAACAAACCACAAACCCATAAGGTCAAGGTGAACTATATAAGGTGGACAAGCAACTCCTTTATAGGACCAACAAGACCAATAATCGTTTCTATCTCTCAAGGTACAATGTTTTATATATTTTTGTCATCATTGTA
Source organism: Pseudotsuga menziesii (assembly GCA_001517045.1). Lineage (NCBI taxonomy): Eukaryota > Viridiplantae > Streptophyta > Pinopsida > Pinales > Pinaceae > Pseudotsuga > Pseudotsuga menziesii. Next base: position 162,114 of record LPNX010944930.1, read on the forward strand.
TAAGATTCATTAATTATAGAAAGAAGAACCAAATAAACAACTTATAAAAGGAAGAGAATTGAAATCCCTAAAAAGTAGTTAGCTTGGAAACTACAACTGCAACTGAAATACATAAATAGGCATCAAAGAAACTACCAACCATCTCAGACAGACATAAACCATGACAAACGATGACAAAATAGTATCATTTTAACTAGACAAGGTAAGTTCAAAGCATAATTTTCATCTCTTTCAACTTTAACGCTCCCTAAGGTCCTTGTGTTAAAGTTGAAAATCATAAAAAGATAGTAAATAACAAAAGTAGTAAATCTAACTCAAAGTAGAAAGAAAACTAATACGATAACCGACTATGAGATTTGAAACCTTCCTTATACTCAGCTTAGCACACCCAAAAAATGCAGCAAAGATATCGGTCCACACAAGTCTAAATGCATAGTGTTCATCTATTTCAACTTTATCACTCCTAAAGGTCCATAATCAGGAGTATAAAAGTTGAAAGAGATGAAAAATATGCTTTCAACTTATCTTTTCTCACTCTTGTATAGTTACAGTTGAAAAGCGTACAAATACAATAAATAACATCAGTAGTAAATCTAACTCATGTCTAACTAAAAGTACAAAGAAAACAAATAATATAACCCACTAGGAGAGTTGAAACATGGTTGAAACCTTCCTTATACTCAACAATATTATTTTAGATCAGATCTTGTCTATTAAGAGACAAGTCACTATAGGAATAAAGGGCATACTTGAGAGAGAATTAATTCAGTTGCCTAGTCGACAAGTAAGGAATTCCTAATTACTAGAGCAGTAGAGCAAGGAATCCTCGTGGTTTAAGAAAATTTAAGCGGACTAAGATATCTGTTGCACTGTATGAGTGTTTGGGTTTGCTTAAATTGAACCATAAGGAAACTCCAATTACTAGAGAAGCAGACCCAGAAACAACAATCCATAAAATATCAGGTAATGATGAAATTTCACACACAAAATGTGCACAAACCATATCTATGTTTGTAGCCCATACAAATCCCATGGCTTTATTACAACTTAGCACACTCAAATAGTGCAACAAAGATATTAGACCATTCAACTATGAAACCATGGGGGTGTCGCTGACGAACTAATACCATATCATGCCTGTTCATATTGGGGGCTTAATAATTATTAAAAAATAATTATATTGGGGTCATATTAAGGGTCTAGGGGTTTTTTTATGGGTTTAATAAACTTATTATATGTTGGGGATTTTATTATAAAAGGGGGTGGAGAAGCAGCATGAACGTGGTGTGGAGAGGCAGTGCAAGCATGGCATGAGTGGGGGAGCACTAGCATAAGTACCAATCAAAGTTCAACATAAAATCAAGTGTCAACCACGGGGGCGTCGCTGACAGACCAATACTATATCAGATTCGTTCATATTGGGGGTTTAATTATTAAAAAAAAACAAAACATTATACTGGGGGTTTTTAGCCGTGTTGGAGTATTGGGGCTCTAGGCTCAGACCGCGTTGTGGGAGCATCACGAGAGCATAGTATTTTCACAAGATTTGAGGAGCACTGTGCAGGAGGGAGAAGATGGGGTTTTCATCCTTGTTGGTGTTTTTAGCCATGTTGGAGCATCGGGGTTCCAAGATCAGACTACGTTATGGGTCAACAAAAGATCAAGATACAACAAGAGGGGTAACGACGACGAAGGTGTCAAAATCATTGTCAAACTGCTAGATTCTCTCTCAAGGTATTACCAAGGCAAAGGTTTTTTAGCCTTGTTGGAGGAGCACCAAGGCATATGGTTTTCGGCTGCGTTGGAGGAGCACCAAGGCATAGGGTTTTTGAAGCGCATTTTGGGAGGCAGCATAGGGTTTTCGGCCGTGTTGGAGGAGCACCAAGGCATAGGTTTTTTAGTTGTGTAAGAGGAGCATCACACGGGGTTTTAATTATTAAAAAAACCAAAAACATTATATTGGGGGTTTTCAACTATGTTGGAGAATTGGGGTTCTAAGCTCAAACTACACTGTGGGAGCATCATGGGAGCATAGGGTTTTCACAAGATTTGAGGAGCACCGTGTAGGAGGGAAAAGATGGGATTTTCTGTCGTGTTGTTTTTTTCAGCCGTGTTGGAGCATTGGGGTTCCAGGACCATACTATGTTATGGGTCAACATAAGATCAAGAGTCAACAAGAGGGGTTAAGAAGAGGAAGGTGTCAAACTTGTGGTTAAATTGTTATATTCTCTCTCAAGGTACTACCAAGGTATATATTCTTAACTTATAAGTGTTCCATACCACATCAATACGTTTTATCATTGTCGTATAAGGAAGGTCCATATGACATCCATACCCACTCCATACCACAACAGGTGCACAATGGTGAGTTTTATAATAAGATATTTCCACACCCTAGCCATCTTTCGAATCAACAACAGTCACAATTTCCTAATGAGTTAATATGCAATCCACACAAATGTGACGAAATTAAACAACACTTCCACTAGAAAATTTTAAGATCTAAAACCATAAACATTGAATGGACTATCAAGATTTAAACTTGAAAATTTCTCTGATTTCTCAATTTTTGTTGTCAACTGCTGAATTATTACCATCAGCATTGTTGCCAATAATATCTGAAAATACATTTTTGCCAATTCCCATATAGCATGACACTAAAAAATAGAGTGAAAAGAGATATCTTTGCTTTTATTAATCATACAAAACTAGGACTATGTTATGCAGCTTCCATGAGATAATAATACATAGTCAGCTAATAAGATTTAAAAGCATAAGCAAAAGTGAAGCAAAACTGTAAGGCGTGCTAAATAACGTCTAACTAACGAGCACAACAAAATTAAGTTTGAATTAAGTCTAAGTATCCCACTTATTATTCAATATTTTGGAAATGCATATTCATACCTCAGGATTTACATGCATCTTCAACATAGAATTGATTGGTAGGTCCAAAAATTTATAGTTAGGGACGTCATCTTTTCCAATAAATATGCATAAAGCTTGAGGAAGTCCTTCGAGACATAGTATATCATAGCTACAAAAATAGAAACAAGTATCCTTAGTTCAAACATTCTTTGGATTTGTGCTCAATAAATCCCACATAAACAATATAAATCCATAGTTCACTTGCCATGCATTATAAATACATTTCTAGCTACATGATTTTAATTTATATAAACCAATGCATTATAAAACCAAAAGGGAAGGCATGTAACCAAGAAATAAACAACACTCAGCCCCTGATACCAACAACTAAATTGGACCAAATAGAGCCAAGTTATTTTGAGAAGAATTGGAATCTTGTTGTAGGTACAACAGATCCCATGTTTTATCCAAAACATGGGAGCCCCAAATTTTTTATGCAAAGGTAATTTTCGAAATCCTCAAGTCATTTTGCGGTTCCCATAATGTTTAGCATGGTTTCTATGTCTTTTCCAAGATTTGACTTACTAAACATTTTTTTAAATTTAAGCATGTTTTGTGTGTTTTTGGTGAGTTGCAAAAAAGACTAATTTTCACAAAATGCTTCTTTCTCGCAACCCACAAACTGCAATGCAGATGGCGGCATATTGGTTTTATGTTTGCAACTTTTTGGTCCCGCAACCCACAATGCGGATTGCAAGTGTGAACAAATTTTAAGTAATTGCAGTTTTCCATCCCGTAACCCGCATCTCGCAATTCCGCAACCTACATCCCACAATTGCAGATTGGGGGAAGTAGTTTTATTTAGGATTTTTGTTGTGTGTTTCCGAAACCCTCAACCCATAATTTGTGGGTTGCAGATTGTGGAAAGGATTAACTAAAATTTCAATATTTTGTATTCCTGCATCCCACAACCCGCAATTGCAGATTGCGAATTGTGTGAATGTGAATAAAATTCAAATCTCGCGACTTGATTCTATATCCCACAAGATTTGATCCCGACCATCTATTCCTTTTAATCCTACGGTCTGAATTCGACCCGCAAAAAATCTATAAATAGATGGGTCCTTTGTATTTTCTTTACCATTTTCACTTTCGAGAATTACCTTTTTGTGTGAGTTTTTACTGTGATTTTTACCAGAGATCAGTTTCACAATTCTGGTCAATTCCAGGTTAGTTTTTTCTGTCATTTCTACATTTTATTGTTTATTATTGCCGTGTTTCTTAATTTGTCTTGATTTCATGTTTATGCATTTAAACTGAGTTTTTCAATTTTCCAAAATGGCTCGAATTACTTGCTGCAAGAACATTGAAAAAGACATTCTGACTAAAGACCCAAACTTTGGCATTTTCTCCAACACTAGTGGTAGAATCACTGAAACTTACCAGATTGACTGGCCCGGGATATACTCGATTTTTGGCAATGATTACTTCTCAGATATCCAAAATGGTCATTCGACTTACCAAATAATTAGGGAGTCTAGCCTACATGCCATTGCTGACAGGCCCGCTATCCTTCCTTACACTAATGCAGTCAAATAAATTGTGGAACATGCAAACCCTAAGGACTGGTCCTTTAATGACATAGCGATGTCACAGTTATCCACCTTCCATCCTAAGGTTTTTAGTAGGGCCTATGCTCTTAAACCGACCGTGCAGCCCCTTAACGCTGAGCTCACCCATCCTCCAAGACCAGGTTCAATTTTAATGAAATGCTAAAATATTGGATGAATGAACCTAGCAAATTCTCATCGAGGTCGGACGACCTATACCTAGTCGCCTGCTTTAGAGAACCTTATTCTTTATTGGCAGCCAAGATATGCAAGCTTTATGATCTTCCCAACTATTCTGTCATCAAAGTTGAATGGGCCCCAGTAGCCCACCATGTCCTAACAACTGGTGAATATTTCCTTTGGGTGCCTATCTTGTCATTGGAGCTTAAAATGGATATCCAGGATTATCAGAAATCTGCTTCCTGGAAGAAGCCGAATTTCTTCTCTTCAGCCTTTATCATTGATGTATTCTCCACCGAGTTCCAATATCCTAATTTGGGATGGAATTGGACTTTATTGGCCCCTCGAGTACCTATTTATTATTCAGCACTATGTGATACTAATTATGTAGCTATGTTCTATGACATCTATGAACACTTTCTTGGCAGCATTTATTTTTCAATATTCAAATAGGAAGCTCCCGCCTTTTCAGCTGAAGCCAGGACCTTCACTGCTACAATGGGTGATTGGTATGTTGGTGAGTCTTTTTCATATATTAGAATTTGGAGTAGCAATACTATTCATATATTGCCCAAGATAGTTCCTGACAGGTTAGTTCTTGAAGAGGTCTCTTTCCATACTATCATTGATGGTGTCTACAAGAAACTTGTTGCTCCTAAAAGGAAAGGCTAGCCTAAATTTCCTTTGAATCTTGGGTCATTGGTAATCCCAGCTTCAACTTGGGCTACATTATTAGGTGATCAAATAGTCTCTTTGAAACTTGGTTTTTCTCTTAAAATAAATCATGACCCTAAGGGGTTTCTTGATGCTCATTTCAAAAAGAACCATGTCAAGAGTGGTTATGTTCATGAGGATGTCCCTAATGACTCTATTTACCAAGGGGTGAATACCTTTTCTGAGGTCTTGGAAAGGGCTAAGAGCAAAGTTGAGCAGAGCCACATTTTACAACATCAACAAGAGCTTAAAACTAGGGTTTTGTGCTACACAACAATGGAACTTGACCTCCTTGAAAAGGTAAGAAAGGACAGGGAAGAGAAGGAATCCCAAGGAAAAAAAGCTCCATCAGTGGTAACTTATCTAGAGAGGAATAAGAGCAAAAGTCCTATGGAAGACCTTGTACGGGTAACTATTTCTCAGCAATTGAAAACTATGATGCATACCTCTCAGTAATCAAAGCAAAAATTGGCACAGATTACTTCAATATTGGATACTCAAGTAGTTTCATTTGTTAAGCCTATTGCTAACATTTAGGTAACTATTGTAGTTACCCAAGTGTGTGCTGATCAAGTGATAGCTGAGGTCAAGCCATTTAAAAGACAAAAAAATCAAGTTCCTACTTCTCAAGCCCTTACTATAGACCTTATTGATTGTGATACTAAAGAAGAAGTAATTTATCTTATGCTTGTGGTTGAAGAAGTAACTAGTCATTTTCAAGAAGTTACAGCTTTGTTCAATAATTATGAAACAGAAGATGCTATCCCTAATCCAAATATCCTAGAATCCACTTCTGCTTCTGATTCTTCAACTTTGGCCTTCCTCCTTTCATCTATTCAAACTCTTTCAAATTTACCTACTGGGGAAATTCCATCATCTCCGTTATCCAAGCTCTATCACACTTTGACTTCTACACTTATTTCTCTCCAAGCCACTTCAGTCGCACATCCCATGCTTTCATCTACTATTTCAGAGACCTAGTCTTTGAAAGTCCCAATTCCATTACCTTCATTCACTTTTTCATCATAAATTATTCCTGAGAGAGTTCTAGTACCCTCATTATCACTCCCATCAGCAAACATTTACATCCCATCATCTGAAACTTCCATCCCAACCTTCTCTTCAACCTCTGAACCAACAGTTGTTCAGTACATCTCTTCCTCCTTATTTACCTCTCATGTCACTATGCCCATACCCACTCCCACCATTATTCAAAAGTGATTAGGACTTCACCATTTACTGAATCAGTGGCTGAGTTTGAATAAGATAATGTAGTCCCTCTTGGGGATTATTTCTACAGTAAATAATCCAAGGCAATGCTTAGAAAAGGAAAGAAGAGAAACAGAGATCAAGGTGGTGTTGAAGTTAATCAGATAATCTGGACATATCAGTTTGGTGATCCTCAGGTAGATGTTGTTGATAAAACTATAGCTTTGCGTGCATTCACAGGTGCTAACCTTGATGCAATTAACACATTGAACAAGGATCTTGATAGAAGAAAGGAAGAAATAAGAAATTTAGAAGAAGAGTTGGACAGAACCAGAAGGGAGCATAACGCTTATGTTGTTGATCTTAAAAGGGCATCTGAAAACAGGTTGAATGAGTTACAGCTGAAAAATACTTCTCTCCAGAATGAATTACAGAATGAACATACTACAAATTCCACCATTACACAAAGGATAGCTACACTTGAAAAACAATGTGAAGATGCAACTGCAAGTGCAACTTCCTCTGCTTTCTCCAGGTTTTCTAAGCAAGAGTTCAAAGATTTGGCCATCCAGACCAATCAAGAACACCATGAATTGGTGATTGGATTGTTTAAAACCCTAGATGATATTTTGGAAACTCATGTTTCTTTTGGAAAAATGTCTGCTACTCTTGAGAACCAGGTGGCCAAGAGAGAACAAGCTAAATTATAAGTCTTATGATGATATTCTGACTATCAAAGGTATATGAAAGATAGAACAAAAGGTATCATTATCCTTAGAAGTTTTCAATTGAAGAAAGTCAGGGTTGTGTTTTGTTCTTGGCTTGACCTAAATGAGATGATTGAAGATACCATTAAGAAATCTCAAGCTATCTGTGGAAGGAGATGATATGTTGTGGACAACATCATGGAAATGCTACACTTCCCTACCGTGGATCTCATTGAAAATGCTTGTCCACCAAAACTGATGATTGAATAGGTTGAAAGTCGAAGTGATGAGGCCAAGGAGAAGATTCAAGGGCTTGACCACATTAGCATTAAAGACATGGATCAATTGATAAGACAACCTCTTGCTATTGAGGGCAAGATCCAGATTTTTTTCCGCATTTGGCACAAGCTGGCCAAAAATGAAATAGAAAATTTTAAGTGTGATGCTCAACTTGGGTTTGAATCAGCAAATTATCCAAACATAGATGAATTGTTGGAGATTTGGACTAGGTGGCGATATTTTCTCGGCCACTAGTTTCACATGGATTTTATGATCCCAGTTTCGCAGGGATTCATTCTTTTGTAATTATTATTTATAGGGTAGATTTCTCATGTACTAGGGGGATTCTTTGAAGGGGAAAATGAGCTAAAGAGATTGAAGACACTCTATTTAATTTAGGGTTTGTAATTTCTTGCAGACTTTATTTAATACAGCTATGTTATTCTTTTAAATTTCTTTATGACAATTTAGTCAAGTTTCCTTGATGAATATTGATTTTTGCATTTCAGATTATATACTATTGATGTTAATCTTTTGCAATTCATAAGTACATTTGTTTACAGCTCTGATTTCTCTTTGCTTGTGATCTATGTACGATTAATGTTTTAAAATAGTTTATTCAATTAAATCTTTTATCTATTTCTGTAAATGATTTACAGACAATTATAATTTATGTTAATTTTTCAATTAACAAATCAATGACAGGTTAATATTGAATGTTTCTAAATTCTTAACTTACCATTAGCCAATTTTGATTGAATGGTAGTAATTTGAGTTGATAAGTAATTAAATCTCTTTCACATTTCTGTTAAATTGATGAACGTCCTTATCTGTTTTCAAATCAAGTTAATATGCACATTAAAATAAATCATTTTAAGGTAGGCCTAGCTTAGTTTAGATTTCCTTTCTAGGAGGACCGCTTTAGATTTTAGATAATGTTGTTTTCCTCCACAGTGAAACAGATCCTTTTAGGATCAGAACCATTAGTTCCAATGGAGGCCTTAGTATCTGTGGGAGATTACTATACCAAACGGGCTATGGATAGAACTATCCTTGCGTAGGCCCTTTTGAAGCCTTTTAGTCTGGATTTTCCCCCTCTGTTGTGAGCCTAGGAACCCAGTCCAACAACTTACACATCTTAGGCTTCAAAAAATGGTGCTAGAAGGAGGCCCTGAAGAAAACCATGCCTAAACAGAATACTGAAAAACCTGCTCTAGCAAGAGAACCAATTGTTATCCATAGTCACACACAAGCGTCCTCGTCAAGGGAACAACCGGTGCAAGGTTCAGACTCTATCCCTGTTACTCCTATTATTGAATAGAGAACTTCAAGGAGTAGGTACATCCTTGTATCACCTACATTGGGACCCATTAAAATTGAACAATTGTTAAAAGATAATCCTAATACCGTTTCCAGGCGTCGACAAAAGTTCACTGAGGGATGTCTCCAGAACAACAATCCCCATGCCAATAATCGAGATAACCAAAATTCGGGAAACCAAAACACTGAAGAACGTAACAATTCTTCCAGTTCCCCATCGACCCCTGGATTAAATCTTGCCTCATTATTTCAGAACAAAGTACCCCCCAATGCAACATTGAAATGGGTGGACCTCCACCTTCGCCCCCTTCTTCTTCATCCTCCTCAGATGAATCATTAGATTCAGAATCTTCCAGATAGTCAAAAGAAGACATGCTAATGGCTGGTGAATGAGACAATAGACCTTGATTAGATGGAGATGTCGTGTCTGTCTTGGGTGATCAACAGAGATTACCTAAGAATCCTGAAAAGTGGCTTCCAAACTATAACCCTAGTGATAAGATCCTCGTAGAATATCACATTAAAACCTTTATTTAGGAAATCAAACTCAGAAATGTGATATAAGCAGATGTAGTATGCAGGTTATTTCCTTATACTTTTGAGCGTAAAGCTTCCACATGGTATTTCACTTTGGAAGCCAGATATATCCCATCATGGGATGTATTCATGGAACTCTTTTGTCAGAAATTTGGGGATGTCAAGACCCTAGAGGATTTGATTATAGAGATTTCCTCTATGAAGACCAAAGGAAAAGAAAGGGTAAAAGACTACAACCAGATTTTTTCATATCTAAAAAACAGAATTCTCGTCATCGTTCTCCCTATTGAAGAATTTTTGGTGGCATATTACATTAAGGGTCTTTCGACTCAAATAACTATGTGGGTTAAAAAGGGCTCGCAAGGAAACCCTGCAGGAGGATTTATGTGAAGCCATCAAAGTAGAGAAGGATATGTTTTTCCTAAAAGAAAATCCTAACACATCAGCTGAGCATACCTCCACCTCCCACGGGACAATTGAAAATGTTCCCAAAACCACTGCTCCAAACTCTGATCCTTTCAACATGTCTGACATGAAGAAGCTTCTCCAAAAAATGTCCAATGAGATGATTGATTTGAAGAAAAATAGTAATGAAAATCAAACTAATAACAGGGGGTTTGCAAGGCCACCTTTCAAGCGACCTAATCAACCTCCTCAAAATCCACCACCTCCCAAACCTAGTGAAGGATTCACCTTGGAAGAAATTTTCTCTGTTTTGAAAGCACTAGCCGCAGGAACACGGGATGCCTCTAAATCCTCCGACAATCGAACAAACCAAGAGTCACAACCACCACAAGAAGAAGAAGAAGAATACTAGCAGGTCAGTGCTATAAGTTTCTTTTCTAAATAAGAAGAAGAAGAACCTGACACGATATTCAATATTCAACATACACTCAACACTAGATCCAAAGGGAAACCCTCTCAGGAAGCACCACCTTCAACACCAGTTCCCAATAAAGGTAAATCCCTCCCGCAAAAAGATACTGTCATTCCTGAACCTGAGTACAATTTGGCTGAATATTTGAAAAGATTCAAAGCTAATATTTCATTATTTGATCTTCTTAAAATCCCTTCTATAAGAGATTCCCTTCCTAGAAGTATTATAATCAAACAACCAAGGGAAACTCAAAACAATAACCTTGACTCTTATGCTAAAGCAAATAATCAGAAACCTGGAAGTAAAGGGATTCCTCTTTTCTTGCTTACATTTGAGATTTTCAATAGGAATGTGCACAATTGCATGATAGACTCAGACGCCTCATCAAATGTGATGCCTCTCTCTGTCTATAAGAAGTTAAGTGCTCCCTGGGAACCTTTAACTATTCAAATTCTTTGGCTTGATAGATCTAAAGTTAAACTAGTGGGAAGACTAAAAAAATTTCTGTTGAGATTTTCTACTGATCCCAGGATCCACCAGACAATAGATATCACGATCGCTGACATCCTAGAAACTTATGGAATGTGTCTAACTAGAGATTGGTCTGAAAAGATAAAAGGTTACTTTGCCACTGACTGGTCTCACCTATGGCTATCCCTCAATGGACAACCCAACAAACTTAAGTTTAATAGAGAACCATTTATGAAGCAAACAGTTATTGACCTTGATGGCTCAAATGAATCTATCTCTTACTTCAGCACTCATATTGAACACTTCACGTTTGAAACATTCTTTGGAGATCAACCTGTTGATGCTTCATCGATTGAGAATGAATAGAACCAGTCAGAAATTGTCCATGTTACTTCTATACCATTCTTTGGCACCATTGTACACAATGTATCTAATGTTAATACTAATTTTAGGATTGACCCTATTGCATGGACTTTATTTTTTGATGGCTTCATGTCTAAATATGGGGCGATGTAGGTTGTGTCCTCATTGATCCAAAAGGACTCGAGTTAGAATGCACCAATAATGTAGCTGAGTATGAAGCACTGGTCCAAGGGCTCAGGAAAGCCATTGACATGGGTGCAAAGATAATTGAATGCATTGGATATTCTAAGATCATAGTGAAGCAGGTGAGAAACCAGATACATTTCCTGTCTCCTCATTTAATTAACTATCAAAAGTTGGTCAGGGATGTTACTAACTCTTTTTCAGCATTCAACATCAGGTCAGTCCCTAGATCACAGAATTTTGATGTTGATCTATTGGCTAATACTGCATCTAGGTTGATTCCACCAGAAGGTTTTTCCCCAAAAAAAATTTCAATTGAATTGATGTACATGCCTTCCATTCCAGACAATATGACAAATTGGAAAATAGTTGACGATGATCAACAAATATTAGACTTTCTTTAATCCCATGACACCTTTCAAGGTATGGGAATTAATGAGGCTGAACATCATAAATCATTGTCTGATCTTTTCAACATCATCCCCAAATCAGTCATCAACTTTGGAAAATTTTATGACCTACAAGATAAGTTCAAACAAGCGACCAACTATAACACCCAGAGTTCATCTCTCAACTATGAACTTGTCAACTTGGGCACTGAACAGAATCCTCGCTTCATCGACCTTGGAGTTCATTGCTCTGATGAGGAAATGAGAGATTTTTTCAAGTTGTGCAAAGAGTTCAAAGACTTCTTTGCATGGACGTACGATGAACTCAAGACTTTTGACACCAGTATCATGCATCATAATATCCCAATGAAACCAGAAGTAAAACCTTACCAACAAAAGTTAAGGAAGATGCATCCCAGCTTGGGACCCTCTCTAAAAAAATAGCTTGAGAAATTATTGATAGCATGAATCATATTCCCTATCATACATATGTAGTGGATTGTTAACCTAGTACCTGTCTGAAAGAAGAATGGGGAAATCAGGCTCTATGTCAATTTTGGAAACTTAAACAAAGCTTCCAAAAAAGATAACTACCATGTTCCTCCCATGGAGCAGATCCTGTAGAAGGTAGCTGGGTCTGAGATGTTTTCACTCCTTGACGACTTCTTAGGATATAACCAAGTCTTGGTTTCCCCTGATGATCAATTAAAGACAACTTTCAGGACCCCTTAGGGAACCTTTTCTTACAGATGAATGCCTTTAGGGCTGAGAAATGCAGGAGCTACATTCTAGAGAGTTATGGATATAGATTTTAGGGGTTTGATACACCATTCTTTCATGGTATACTTATATGATGTTACAATCTATTCTATAAAACGATGAACATTTGTCTGCTCTGAAACAGGTGTTTGAATGCTCTAGAAGGTACGGGATTTTGCTCAACCCCAAGAAGTCTATCTTTGCGGTCACAAAAGGTAAGCTCTTAGGTTTCATTGTTTCTAAGGAAGGCATGATTATCGATACGGAGCGCACTGAATCCATTTCAAAGATCGGCCTCCCTGGTTCACAAAAATCCATGCAATCATTCTTGGGTAAGATCAATTTTGTTCGTAGGTTTGTGCCAAATTTTGCTCAAGTTGTTAATCCATTACAACAGCTAGTTAAGAAATACGCACAGTTTAAATGGTCCGAGAAACAAAGAAATTCCTTTGTTGAAAGTAGAAAAGCCATTGCAAAAGCACCTACTATGATGTCTCTAGATTTCAATAAAGACTTTATATTATACACCTTTGATACTGACTTTTCCTACCCAGTTGTCCTAACACAGAAACATCATGAAGATGCTAAAATCCCCATTTCTTTTATGAGTTCAATGTTCAAGGGATCCAAACTTAACTATTCTCATATTGAAAAGCATGCCTATGTGGTTTAGAAATCAGTAAAACATTACAGGTCGTACCTGATAAAATTGAGGACTAAGGTAAATGTCCCTTATGCAGCCATTTGAAATGTCCTCGTTCTGAAAAAACTAGGCAAAAAGAGGGCTCATTGGATGACAACATTGCAAGAATACGAATTGAAGATTAATCCAACAAAGATTGTCAAAGGGCAAGGTCTATGTCTGCTTACCGCTCAATCAAATGACCCTGAAGATCAGCAAATTAAGTGGGAGCAGGAGGAAATCATACCCACAGGTTCTATTAATGCCATTGAAACTACGATGTCTGAATGGTACAATCATATTAATTTTTTTCTAAATCATGGATTTTCCCCTGAAACTCTTGACTCTAAAAAATGTAGAGCATTAAGGTTAAAGTCAGCTCCATATCAATTCATTGATGGCATTTTGTTTAGAAAGAACTACGATGGGGTTTTTCTTAAGTGTTTGTAGAAGGATCAAACTAATGATGTTCGTTTTCAATTTCATGTAGGACCTACAGGAGGGAATTTCTCAAGAGAGACGACAGCTCACAAGATCATAAGGGAAGGATATTATTGGCCTACTTTGTTCAGATATGCTCACGCCTACGTAAGGAAATGTGAGCCTTGTCAGAAGTGTGTTGGAAAAGTTAAAAAAACTACCTTTCCTTTGCAGCCAGTAGCAGTCCAGTTCCCATTTTAGCAATGGGGATTGGATTTTGATGGGCCCATCAACCCTATTTCTTCCCTCCAACACAAGTACATCCTGACAGCCACATATTATTTTACCACGTGGGTTGAATCTGTTCCTCTTAAATAGTTCAATACAAACCAAGTGATATCCTTCCTCGAAATTCAAATAGTCACTAGGTTTGGTGTCCCTAAATACCTTTTTTTTTACAATGCGTCCTACTTCACGTCCATTGATCTCACGTCCTATGCCCTTGAAAAAGGCATCAAACTCAATTTTTTTGCCAATTATTATCCTCAAGGGAATGGGCTTGCTAAATATTCTAACAAGAACTTGATAAACATTCTGAAGAAAACAGTGGCCTCTCATCATAAGGATTGGCACACCCAACTTTACAATGCTCTTTGGGCAGGCTGGATTACTCCAAAGGTAGCCATTGGAAATTCTCCTTAGTGTTTAGTCTATGGTAAGGAATCCATCTTTCCATTCAACCTTACTATACCCTCATTACAGCTATCCCAATCGATTCAAGAAGATGATTCATCCCCGCTTCAACAAAGGATTGATACTTTGCTTAAGTTGGAAGAAGATAGGGGAAAGTACAAAAACCAGTTGTATCAACATCAACAGTTAATTAAAATATGGTTTGATGAGAAATATTCTTTTGACAGATATTTTCCAGTAGGGGATTTGGTATTGAGGTGGGATAAACAACATAAGGACAATAAGGAGTATACCAAGTTTCAACGCCTTTGGCTAGGACCTTTCATTGTTACAGAAAAGATTGGTCCTAGCACTATTCGGTTGCAGACACTGGAGGGAGTCATTGACACTTACCTAGTGAATGTTTCTTTGCTCAAAAAGTATTTTGTTTGAACAATGTGGTACTTTATGTATATAGGTTTGGTGTTTGCATTTTTCTGTTTCCTTTTTTTGGATTGATTTTTTTGATATTGGTAGGAGTTTTAATAATGTCTGCACATTTGGTAATGGTGGTTCATCAGTTAGATTGTAGCACTCCGTAATTTAATACATTGTCAGTTTCAACCTTTTTCTAGCCTAGGTCAGGATTTGTTTTATATACAATTGGAAACCAATAACTGCAGGATTAGATGGATACATTCTTATCCTAGTTAACATATTTACATATTCCTTATTCATATGATTGGAGCTATGGAGGTAACTGGTTCCTCTTATATCGGGATTCATTAGCACACTACAACATATATTTATAACTTGGTCAACCTTGTTTGCTTTGGATCCTATCATAGTCACATTGAAAATTATTTTCGTTAATGATTGTGGATTGCAAGATGGGGGGTCTCATCACGAGCCATCCCATTAGGTTCATAGATGCTTGGTGGAATGAAATATTCACCATCAAACTGGGGAGATGGATTTTAGTCTCTGCTAAAAGATGGAAGATCCTATCACAGGTCGGTTCATTCACGGTCTGCAAAGCATCAATGAGTAACGCTACCATTATGCGGATACCAAGCCATGGTAGTGTCTTGTAATCCACACTCAAATAAATTCTTGTTTGTTCCTATAAGGAATTTGTTGTACATAAGGACAGGGGAGTCTTATCACAAGCCAGCCCTGCCATGATCATAGGTTTGAAGTTGGACTGAAATTATCATTAGATGGTTATCAAGCCATGATAGTTGCTTTCAACAATATAGCTGGAAGACAAGGGGTCTCCTTACTAAGCTGGCTTGTTCAGTTTCCAGATCAAGTTTTTGAATGAAACTGATTACCAAATCGGGGTAGTGGTCTTATGTCAATAAGGTCTTACAGTTATTTATTTATTTAAAAAAAAAGAGGAAAAAGAAGAATCCAATTAATAAATCAAGGTGACCTATGTTTGGATGTCCAAGGTAGTCCTAGGTTTGCTCCCAGGTTCAACTTAAACTGTATGCCTATGATCGCCTGAAGGTAAGGGATCCTTATTATTCTTTAGACTTCCTAATCGGATTTGCATCATCTTTAATTGATCATGGATGGGAATGTATAAATAATTTTGGTAACTCTGCTTATTGGTTTCATTCTTATATAAACATTTCTATAATTTTAGGATCAATTATTTGTTTACTGACATGTTTTTATTCTAAGGGAGTTCTTATTTACAGAGATAACTAGTTCGACCCAGCCAGTCGCCATTTGTTGTAGATACAACAGATCCCATGTTTTCTCCAAAACATGGGAGCCCCCAATTTTTTATGCAAAGGTAATTTTCGAATTCCTCAAGTCATTTTGGGGTCCCCATAATGTTTAGCATGGTTTCAATGTCTTTGCCAAGATTTGAATTAGTTAACTTTTTTTTAAATTTAAGCATGTTTTGTGTGTTTTTGGTGAGTTACGGAAAAGACTAATTTTCCCAAAATCCATCTTTCATGCAACCCGCAACCCGCAATGCGGATTGCGGGAGCTTGGTTTTATGTTCTCAACTTTTAGGTCCCGCAACCCGCAATGCAGATTGCAGGTGCGGAAACATTTTAAGTAATTGCAGTTTGTCATCCTGTAATCCGCATCCCGCAATTGCGGATTGAGGATTGCGGGAAGAAGTTTAATTTACGATTTGTGTTGTGTGTTTCCGCAACCCGCAATTTATGGGTTGTGGATTGCAGAAAGGATTAATTAAAATTTCAATATTTTGTATTCCTGTAACCCACAATTTCGGATTGCATATTGCGGGTATGTGAATAAAATTCAAATCTCACGACTTGATTTTGTATCCAGCAAGATTTGATCCTGACCGTCTATTCCTTATAATCCTACGGTCTGAATTCGGCCCATGGAAAATCTATAAATAGATGGGTCCTTTGTATTTTCTTTACTATTTTCACTTTCGAGAATTATCTTGTTGCGTGAGTTTTTACTGCAATTTTTACCAAAGATCAATTTCACAGTTCCAGTCTATTCTAGGTTAGTTTTTTCCTGTCATTTCTACATTTTATTGTTTACTGTTGTTGTGTTTCTTAATTGGTCTTGATTTATTGTTTATGTGTTTAAACAAAGTTTTTCAATTTTCCAAAATGGCTCGAATTACCCCTGCAAGAACATTCAAAAAGACATGCTGACTAAAGACCCAAACTTCGGCATGTTCTCCGACACCAGTGGTAGAACCACTAAAACTTACTAGATTGACTGGCCCAGGATATACCCGATTTTTTACAATGATGACCTCTCAGATGTCCAAAGTGACCAATCGACTTACCAAAAACTTAGGGATTCTGGCCTACATGTTGTTTCTTCCAAGACCGCTATCCTAACTTACACTAACGCAGTCAAATGGGTTGTGGACCACGCAATCCCTAAGGACCGGTCCTTTAATTACAGCGCAGGGTCACAGTTAGCCACCTTCCTTCCTAAGGTGTTTACCAAGGCCTATGATCTTAAACAGGTCATGCAACCCCTTAACACTGATTTCTCCCAATCCTGTAAGACCAGGTACAATTTTAATGAAATGCTAGAATCCTGCATGAATGAACCTAGCAAATTCTCACAAAGGGCCGACAACCTATACCCAGTCGCCTGGTTTAGAGAACCCTTTTTTTATTGGAAGCCATACTATGCAGGCTTTATGGTCTTCCCAACTGTTATGTCTTCAAAGTAGAATGGGCCCTAGTAGCTCACCATGTCCTAAAAACTGGTGAATCTTTCTCATGGGCGTCTGTCTTGTCATTGGAGCTTAAAATGGCTATACAGGATTATCAGAAAGCTACTTCCTGGAAGAATCCTAATTTCTTCTCTTCGGACTTTATCATCTACACTGAGTTCCAATATCCCAATTTGGGATGGAACTGGACTTTACCAGCCCCTCCGGTACCTATTTACTATTCAGCACTGTGGGATACTAATTATGCAGCTATGTTCTATGACATCTATGAACACTTTCTTGGCAACATTTATTTTTCAATATTCAAACAGCAAGCTCCCGCCTTTTCAGATGAAGCCGGGACCTTCATTTCCACAATGGCTGATTGGTATGTTGGTGAGTCTTTTTCATATATTAGAATTTGGGGTAGTAATATTGTTCATATGCTTCCCAAGATAGTTCCTAACAGGTTAGTTCTTGAAGAGGTCTCTTTCCAGACTGTCACTGACGGTATCTACAAGAAACTTATTGCTCCTAAAAGGAAAAGCTGGCCTAAATTTCCTTTGAATCTTGGGTCATTGGTCATCCCAAATTCAAATTGGGTTGCAGTGTTACGTGATCAAATAGTCTCTTTGAAACTTGGTTTTCTCTTAAAAGAAAGCATGACCCTAAGGGGTTTCTTGATGATCATTTCAAACAAGGGGTTTCTTTATGATCATTTCAAACAAAACCATGTCAAGAGTGGTTATGTTCATGAGGAAGTCCCTTATGACTCTATTTACCAAGGGATGAATACCTTTTCTGAGGTCTTGGCCAGGGCTAAGAGCAAAGATGAGCAGAGCCACATTTTACAACATCAACAGGAGCTTGAAACTAGGGTTCTGGGCTACAAAGCAATGTAACTTAACCTCCTTGAAAAGGTAAGAAAGGACATGGAAGAGAAGGAAGCCCAAGGAAAAAAAGTTCCATCAATGGTAACTTATCTAGATGGGAATAAAAGAAAAGTCCTATGGAAGACCTTCCACAGGTAATTGTTTCTCAGCAATTGAAAGCTATGATGCATACCTCTCAACAATCAAAGAAAAAATTGGCATAGATTACTTCAGTATTGGATACTCAAGTAGCTACAACTGTTAATCCTATTGCTGACATTTAGGTAACTACTGCAGTTACCTAGGTGTGTGTTAATCAAGTGATAGCTAAGGTCAAGCCATTTAAAAGATAGAAAATTCAGGTTCCTGCTTCTCAAGCCCTTACTATAGAACTTATTGATTGCGATACTGAAGAAGAAGTAATTTCTCTTGTGCCTGTGGTTGAAGAAGTAACTCATCACTTTCTAGCAGTTACAGATTTTTTCAATAATGATGAAACAAAAGATGCTATCCCTAATCCAAAGATCCTAGAATCTACTTCTGCTTCTGATTATTCAACTTTGGCCTTCCTTTCATCTATTCAAACTCTTTCAAATTTACCTACTGAGGCAATTCCATCATCTTCATTATCTAAGCTCTATCACACTCTAACTTCTACACTTGTTTCTCTCCAAGCCACTTCAGTCCAAAATCCCATGCTTTCATCTACTATTTCAAAGACTCGGTCTTTGAAAGTCCCTCTGCCATTACCTTCATTCACTTTTTCATCATCGCCTATTCCTGAGAGAGTTCAAGTACCCTCATTATCACTCCCAAAAGCAAACATTTACATCCCATGCTCTGAAAATTCCATCCCAACCTTCTCTTCAACCTTTGAACCAATAGTTGTTTAGTACATCTCTTCCTTCTTATTTACCTCTCATGTCACTATTCCCATACTGACTCCCACCATTACTCAGACATCTTCATTGGTTCCAATAGTGATTGGGACTTTACCCTTCACTAAATCAGTGGTTGAGTTTGAGGAAGATAATGTAGTCCCTCTTGGGGATTATTTCTACAACAAATCATTAGAGGAAATTTCAACTCAAAATGGGCCATTTAACTCTAATTCAAATTCCATGTCATCATTTGTTAGCCAATGAAATTTCTTTAAATTTGAAATACAGTATAGGTCTTAAACACTTCTTTAATATAAATTTGGGGATAGGTATCATAAAAAAAAACTACTTTTTTGTTTGTATTTTCGACATATCTACCTGTGTTTTTACTCAAATTTTGATCAGGAGAGCTCACTGGATGCATAATTTAATTCCGCATCCTACGAGTACCCACTCGGCATACTTTTGTCGGACCTCGCTACCCAAAAAAAAAAATACTTAGAAAAACGTGATGACGGACATCATCATCACGTTTTTTCAATTATTTCTTGTTTTTTCGGGTAGCGAGGTTCGTCAAAAGTATGTCAAGTGGGTAATCGTTGGATGCGGAATTTAATTCCACATCCAGCGAGCTCACCCGATCGAAATTTGAGTAAAAACATGAGGAGATATGTCGAAAATACAAACAAAAAAGTAGTTTTTTTCTTTTCTTCCTCCAAAATTAATAAATATTATTTTATTATTTTAACTATTATTTTATTAATATTTTTTAGGAGGCCCATTTTTAGTTGAAATTTCCTCTAATGCATCCAAGGCAATGCTTATAAAAGGAAAGAAAAGAAGCAGATATCAAGCCAATGTTGAAGCTAATCAGATAATCTGGACACAACAGTCTGGTGATCCTCAGGTAGATGTTGTTGATACATCTATAGATTTGGGTGCATTCATAGGTGCTAACCTTGATGCAGTTAACACATTGAATAGGGAGCTTGACAGAATAAAGGAAGAAATAAACAAGCTAGAAGAAGAGCCGGGCAGAACCAGA
Organism: Pseudotsuga menziesii; assembly: GCA_001517045.1. Taxonomy (NCBI): domain Eukaryota; kingdom Viridiplantae; phylum Streptophyta; class Pinopsida; order Pinales; family Pinaceae; genus Pseudotsuga; species Pseudotsuga menziesii. The sequence goes on from LPNX010944930.1 coordinate 182,324, forward strand.
AGGGAGCATAACGCTTATGTTGTTGATCTTAAAGGGCATCTGAAAATATGTTGAATGAGTTACAACTGAAAAACACTTCTCTCCATGATGAATTGTAGAATTAAAATACTACAAATGCCACCATTACACAAAGGATATCTACTCTTGAAAAACAATGTGAATATGCAACTGCAAGTGTATCTTCCTCTGCTTTCTCTGGTTTTTCCCAGCAAGAGTTCAAATATTTTGCCATCCATACCAATCAAGAACACCATGAATTGGTGACTGAATTGTTTAAAACCATGGATGATATTCTGGAAACTCATGTTGCTTTTGGAAAAATGTCTGTTACTCTTGAGAACCAGGTGGCAAAGAGAGAACAAGCTTATAAGGCTTATGATGATATTATGGATTGGAAAAGGTATATGAAAGATAGATCAGAAGGTATCATTATCCTTAGCAGTTTTCAATTGAATAAATTCAGGACTGTGTTGCATGCTTGGCTTGACCTAAATGAGATGATTGAAGATACCATTAAGAAAACTCAGGCTATATATGGAAGGAGATGGTATGTTGTGGACAACATCATTGAAATACTACACTTCCCTACCGTGGATCTCATTGAAAATGCTTGTCCACCAAAACGTATGATTGAACAGGTTGAACGTCGATGTGCCTAGGCCAAGGAGAAGATTCAAGGGTTTGACCACATCAGCATTGAAGACGTGGATCAATTGATAAGACAACCTCTTGCTATTGAGGGAAAGATCCACATTTTTTTCTGCATTTGGCACAATCTGGCCAAAAATGAAATGGAAAATTTTAAGTGTGATGCTCAACTTGGGTTTGAATCAGCAAATTATCCAAACATAGATGAATTGTTGGAGATTTGGACTAGGTGGCGATATTTTCTCAGCCATTAGTTTCACATGGATTTTATGATCCCAGTTTCATGGGGATTCATTCTTTTTTAATTATTATTTAAAGGGTATATTTCTCATGTACTAGGGGGATTTTTGAAGGGAAAATCAGCTAAAGAGATTGAAGACACTCTATTTAAGTTAGGGTTTGTAATTTCTTGTAGACTTTATTTAATACCGCTATGTTATCCTTTTAAATCTCTTTATGAAAATTTAGTGAAGTTTCCTTGATGAATATTGACTTTTCCATTTCAGATTATTTACTATTGTTGTTAATCTATTGCAATTCATAAGTAAATTTGTTTGTGGCTTTGATTTCTCTTTGCTTGTGATCTATGTACGATTAAGGTTTTAAAAGAGTTTATTCAATTAAAGCTTTTATCTATTTCTGCAAATGATTTACATACAATTATAATTTATGTTAATTTTTCAATTAACATATCAATGATAGGTTAATCTTGAATGTTTCTCAATTCTTAACTTACTATCAGCCAATTTTAATTGAATGGTAGTAATTTGAGTTGATAAGTAATTAAATCTCTTTCACATTTCTATTAAATTGATGAACATCCTTATCTCTTTTCAAATCAACTTAATCTGCACATTAATATACATCATTTTAAGGTAGTCCTAGCTTAGTTTAGATTTCCTTTCTAGGCAGATCGCTTTAGATTTTAGATACTGTTGTTTTCCTCCACAGGGAAATAGATCCTTTTAGGATCAGAACCATAAGTGCCAACGGAGGCCTTAGTATCTGTGGGAGATTACTATACCAAATAGGTTGGGGATAGAACTGTCCTTGCATAGGACCTTTCGAATCCTTTCATTATGGGTTTTCCCCCTCTGTTGTGAGCCTAGGAACCCATTCCAACAACCTACACATCGGAGGCTTCAACAAGTCTATAATAGGATATGTAATACATAAAAAGAATACTATAATGTAAACACCGAACACAAAAGATCTGGATGGGATGACCCAAAAGTTGCAATCAAGCTACTACAACCAACAATATACATATTTTGATCAGATGTTAAAAATATTTGAAGCTACACAATAAAGCATTTTCATTTTCTAGAATTAAATCCCTTCACCTGACAGTTCTACAAATTTGCAGAATTCTTCTTAGAATAATGATTCAACTAAAGCTGTGAGATGGAAAAAAATGATTTGTAACTAGGACTCCATTTCCAAAACCATATAGAACATGTCCTGGCATGGGAATATTGACTGAATCATGTGTCCATTATCTATGTGTAAAAAACTATTTAAAATTAATGTAATATATTTCATGATATAATTCTATCATGAATTGATGTTGTTAATCAGTTGAGTACCATTTTGGAGAAGCCTTCCTCCATATTTTCATCAATATTTCAGGAATTGCAGGTGCATCCCAGCTTAGGTGCAGCTATTCCCAACACTTTCCTTTTTCCTCTTTATTTATGTTACTATCAATATTTTCAGTTGAGCCCCTCTTTGGTCCTCAACCTTTGGGGACAAAGCTTCTCAATGGGAAGGGAATATTGTCACACTAGCCCTAACAACCTTATAGATTGGCCACATTCATAACATCAAATACAAGAAATTTTGGAGCCTATTCGGCCCTCATTATGATACAGGGTATTGATGTTTTGTTGGCATAGACATCAACAGTGAAGGTTATATAAAAAAAACATTAACTCGGCTTCATGATTGATTTATTGTATGAGCCCATTCGACCCTCGTTAAACTGTCATACCAATTTTAATTCGGCTTTCTCTAATTTGTAGGTTAAGATTGTAATTTCACCAAATAGGCCTCTATTTGGATATTCATAAAACCTGAGTAAAGGAGTGCGTAAACCATAACAGAGTTTCTACACTTGTTGTTTTCCTTTTATAACTCATAAATACAATTTTAAATATTGTTTGGAGGTAACCAACTCACCCATCTTTAGTATTTTAACAGTGGTCTCGGATCTGTCTTCTGGACTCTCATCTTTCTTGAAGATTTGTAACTCTATTGTAGCCTTGAAAAAATATTAGTTCTTATACTCTAATTTGGACAGTGATATAGTAGTACATTGTTACAGTATCTGGTACATATTCTTGTGTACATTATATTTCTTTTCTGATTTCTAATTTTTCACAAACTTATGTTCGTTTCTAATTCACAGGATGATATGGGACTTTTCCTTGATTATGACCACTAGATCTGAGCTTGTATTAGCTTATTGATATTCTATTCAATATCTATTTTATATATTGTAAGAAGGAGGCAGGTACGTTTTCTCTTACTACTGCTCCTACTTTTGCAAGAACATACTCTGTTTTAGCTCATAATCAATTCGGATTCCTCCCCTTGCATAAGTGGATTGATATCTTGGGTTTCATGTTGATTTTTTTAACTGTTGTATTTTCTGTCTTTGAATCTGTGACATCCAATCCATTGTCCATTTTTTGCTACATGTACTAATTTTTTTTTCAATATAATTACAAAAAACATATTTCACAAAAAAAAACAAAGAAATTGGAAGACGAGCAAGAAAGAAGAATAATAGTCCACATAATATTGTTGGAATATGGCAATTTAATAGCGGACCCTATTAGAGAAGCTAATCACTATAGTGTCAGCCACATCATCCAAGTTCTGGATCCATGCTAACTTAATATCAAATGAAAACAAAAACATATTTGATATAGTTGTAGATTGAAATTAGCAAAGCACACAACCCTAATCAATTTGATAGGAACTTACCCAATTCAAGCAAAATCTACACAAATCCATTTAATACCAATGCAAGCACACCACCCTAACCAATTTTAATACAAATGCAAATCTAGCACATAGACCCATAGACAATTCATGTAATTATGGAATTATTGCAACTTGATTTCTAACACTTTGACTGCCAAACATCCAAGATTTATTAAGAGGTGGAAAACCGTGTCACGGTTATGGCATGTGACCTTTATGGCATGTGACATTCTGTGTGAACAATAAGATGTAACAGATATAAGATGTAACTTGGAAAGCAATAACAAACACTTTCATTGAGAGGCCTGCAAAAATTTTGAAATTACCTTTGTTATAGCTCTTGCTAGAATGAGATAATGTATGCTTTAATTCTCTTGCAAGGAAAGTGCAGCATGGACTTCCTGCAAAAACAGGAAAAAGAGAGAATTAATGACCTTGCTTGTAAAATTTTTGGAAAATGAAAAATGTCATCAAGTGAATACTTGTTAAAGCAGACCTGAGTAGTTGTTGGCAGTTGAGGAAAAGTAAAGTGGCCTTGAGGACGATCCATTTTGAAATCCTGACAATCATCGATCCTGGTTGACATTTACTATTGATGATATTTACTACTTCTATTACTACTGTTGTTATTTATATGTACATATGTTATTTGCTACTGTCGATATTCCATTTATGAAAACATTTAGAAAACACAAGTCAAGAAACACACATTAAGTAATATTCCATTTAAGTATTGAAGTAGCAAAAGAAAGTATATAAAAACTCTAACATGGGCATGGGCACCAAAATTTGACAAACAAAACCTTGTTTCATCCTTTTAAAAATAATATTAAACATAATTGTTGAAATAGCCAACAGTTCAATAACCCTCAAGAACCATGCTTCAAGAACACATAAAGAAATATTTGATGATCGATAACTTCACATTGAGGTATCCCAACCGTTCAGCATCTGAACCATTCACCGCACCTGAAGATAAGAGAAATTAAAATGAGTATGAAATTGAAATAAACGAATCAACGCTAATACAAAAAATAATACTTTATAAATAAGATATAATATAGTAGTACAAAAGATAAGAGAAATTATAATGGTTTGAAAACTTCACCCTATTTAAATTTTTAATGAAATCCTCAAGAATTATGTGGCCGATTTCTTCTAACTTGTATGTGTCATTCTTGATATTGTATGATAGGTTTGTCATTGCTATAACAGATTCAAGTTGTATGGATAAATGATATGTTTAATCATACTTGTACATGTGTTTCCCCTTTATTCTATTGCACCAACAACACTGAAGCTCAACACCTTCAGGCCTATCCAAAAGATCAATGTCATTATGGTAATCAAACACCCTATTACCATCCTTCTTTCTTATTCTTTGAACTCTTCCAATGTGCCAAGTCCCACAAGAAACGTCGTTCTTTGTACTTTGAGATACACCTTTTCTTGTAGTACAATCAACTACAACTATAGACTCGCTCTCAAACAACACCGCGCAATCTTATCCAATTCCAAAACCAATTGCAACACCCTTTTTGGGGGGCCTCTCATCTTGCCTGAAGTATACTCCATTCCTCACTTTAGTCAATCTATCTTTCGATAATGTCGGATTTCCATTCAATTGACTAATCAAACAAGATTTGTAAATTTCCTTGCCATCGAGATCCACCACTGGTTTGGTAGTTATGTTTACATTTTCATCAACGGAATCTAAAATTCCATCCAACTTGTGCCTCCACTCACTTTCCATCGTTTGCAATTCACTATCATTGATTACCATAAAAGATGAAGATTGGAATATGGATGTGGAATGACCCAGTAGATAATTATCAACTACTTCATCCACAACTTTGAATGTTGGAACATTGTGATCCTCTATCCATGGTTTAAACCACCAAGAATCTTATGTGTGTCTTTTTGGTTGCATGCCAAGACCTAGTAAAATTTCCTAAGCATCCTCCAATCATATCTTGAGAGCTTATATAATTTTATTATTTGTGAATATTAAATCATATTGTCACAAGACATCACCTTCCTCTACTGTTTGTTGATGCATTTTATTCCAGATACTCATTTGTTTCTCATAAGATTTATTGAAATGAATCCCTTGGGGATTCAATTCTTCTTCAGTAACTCTATTAAGGGTTCCAATAGCATGAAGTAAGTCAATGAAATCATATTCCCTCTCTACTCCAACCATACCACTAACTTTGCTAAAGAAGTTCTCACATACATCTGACCCAATTAGGTGCAATGCACATGGCAAGTTAGATTATTGATCATGAAATAATCTCATCAACAAAACTGCAAATTGGCAAGAAATTTTCACATATTGATATGCCTCCCTGCTAATGAAATTAATGTTGACATAAGTATTTGCTTATTCTCTGACCCAACATAGCCATAACGTGAAGAAATGATGGAATCTTGAATAATTTCGCACTCTTTCCCAAAGATTCAAACTAGGAGACAAACAAATATCAATATAGTCATCAACGATTGATAGATAGGTCGTTGTACCTGATGTCCTCTCTATCCTTCCACTTGTACTTCACATTTACTTCAAGCACCTCTAGACATTCCTTGAAGCAATGCGTTGTGCTGAACCCCAGTTTTGGTGATCAATACTCTCTATATCCTCAATTTTAAGCTTGTGGTCATCCACTTTAAAATTGTTATAAACCATTCTTTTATGGTTAAAACTAATCAACTCTTCTCCAACAATCAAATCTCGTTGACCACTAAACAAAGGATTCAATAGATTTTTCCATTGTGGATGTAATCCTAGTCATGAAGTCCTGTTACTTTAAAGCCATTATACAACCCAGATAGCCTCTACCCTTCCCAAAGAATTTGATATCTCATGCCTGTTGTTGAGTAATAATCCTTCAACATAAGCATTCTTCTCCTACTATCCCCATATGAGGAATGACCAATAATAGGTCCTAAAAAATGTTCCACATGTTTCTTCCATAGGTATTCTAATTTTTCCCATTGTCGATGGACAAAATTTGCATCAAACCTATTGCGCGTTGGATGAACAAACACAATAATAACACGAGCATAATGACCAATCACACAATTCTTGAAGGCATATTTAATAATCTCATAGCCTGTAGCTCCCTCACCAACTGTCACCAAGAAATATGATTGGCACTTATGTTCTTCTTTCTTACCACAAAAACCCACCAATGTATCACTTTTTTCTACCCACCAGACATATTTTTTCACAACAGTTTCATATTCAGCAAGGCATACGGGAATTGGGCCTTCTATACCATGTTTGGATTTATAGGAAGCATAAACTTTTCCGATTGTCTCAAAAATGTACTCTTTCTCCCCTGGGATATATGTCAATGATTTTCTAACTTTCCTTAAAGTCATAGATATCGAAAGGGCATCCAGATTCAAGCTAATAAAGCTATGTAATCTAGGACCTCCCCATAACTTAATCATCTCATAAATGGATTGAGTGGATGCACTATACCTTCTCCCTGAATTTGAACGAACTAGGTTGTGAAATATATCTTGAAAAAATTCCCAAACTGCATCTTTGCCTTGTAATTTTCCTTACTAATGAGCCTCACACACATCCTTGCAAAACCTGAACACATCCTTCCTTTTTGCAGATTCGAACAAATTTTCCCTTAGAGATCTTGTTCTAATAGATAGTGTAGCAACCTTTGTCATCTCCCACAAAAGAGATCGCATTGTTAACCTATGTGTAGCATATGTGTCTCTTGCAACAATTTTGAGTTCAGTTTGAGTCAAATGGTCCAACCTTCTCCCTTTCCTTGTATCTCTACTATGTCTTTTGATGTTGCTCTTGATTCGCGATATAAATGCATTTGAAATTCATCACAATTAAGTATCATCTTACAAAAATTACATGTCAATGAATCAAAAGGTATTCCTATTTCAGAAACCCTGTTGCAATGAATATGTCTGTATGTACCATTAATACGGCATTGATACCATGATAACATAGTGTTCTCCTGGTATGTTTCTCTATGGACCACATTTTTCCACCATGTTGGTCATCCATTAGAACCTTTGTGTCCAATCTCTCCCCTCTTCTCTCAATATAGGAATCCCAATACCCCCAACATAATAATACCAGGGGAGGCATTTGTCCTAGAATAAGATGAAAAAACACATTGGTTAATGATCTACTAACTGCTGCTAACAAGTAATAACAAATAAATTAATGTGCATATTCAAATTCAAATTAAATTAAAAATTGGGTAATTAACACACCTAAAGTAGAAGCATGTGAACTTGTAGAAGCCCCATGTAATGGTGATGGTAGTGATGGGATCAAGAACTTAGTTAAACTTTGTTGGAACTTTTCATTGGTAGGCTTCTTTGGTCTTCCAACTGTTCCACTTCTCAACATAATTGTATCATGTGAAGCCTCATCTGTAGTAGTAGTAGTAGTAGTGTGCTGCTTTGATTTCATGTGTTCATTTGGTACCACCTAAGTGGGTATCCCATCACACATACATTAGAGATGTTGATGATAATCTCACCAAGATGAATTTGAGGTATATGGTATTTAATGATCACTCTACCAACACTAATCCTACTATCATAACTACATTTCAATGCCTTGTTCCATGACTTGATCATGGAATTTTTATCAGCCATGCTATTTATCTAACTTCATATGCAAGTGGTTGTAGTTGTGTCAAGCACTAGGGAAATTTATCCAATACTTTATTGAAGCAATCAACAAGCTCCACCTCCAAATTCATATAATAGATTTGGAATAAGTACTTGTTCTTAAGTTAAATTCTAGTTTGTTCACTATTTTTCATATTGAAATGTTTATTTTTGAGAGTACCAACCTAGACCAAGCCTTTCTTTGTGCCCTAGTCATCAACCGAAAAATTGACAAGAAACCTAGATTTACACCATACCATAACCGTAACCCTAATACTAACTCTAGCCCTAAAATTTTTAATTCCACAAACCCTCATCATTTCTCATCATAAAACTCCCCTAACCCCAACCCTCACCTTAATTTGTCCCATCTTCCATGATGTGCCAATATCACCTTAATTTGTCCCATCTTCCATGATATGCAAGTGGTTCTGCTGTACAACTTGTAAGACAGAACTCTAACACAATGTCAGGCCATAAATTATTGTCTCATGCAAGAGAACCGTCCATGTTCTGGAATATTTTAAGCCACTTTCTTGTTATTTCATTAATAGTATTTATGGTGTCTATGGGTGCTCTCGACATGACTCTTCCCAGAACAAGTTTTTTATTATTGCTGCAAGTTTTAGTGAATTGCTGCAAGTTTTTTATTACTCCAATTTGTGTCTTTCTAGAACAACAAATTACCTTGATTGCAAAAATACAAATTGACCATGAATGTGTGGATAACCAGGAACTGCAGCAATTTAGTACTAAGTGTACTTGTTTTTCCTCACATAGAGCCTTTTTTGAATCTTGATTGTCTCCTTGTAACCTTTGTTGGTAACCCTTCAAGTTGAATTGCATCAAATAACACCTATATATGTATTTGTTTTCCACATACCTTTGGATATATTGGAAGCCCCTTAGGTGGACCTAAAACCAACCTTACATAATTTTATTGGTTGTGTTATTGTTATAGTACGTAGAGAACAACATTTGGGGAGACCACTCTCGCATATGAAGGAATCAGGTAATACAACTAAGGGTGTGTTCTATCCTCCTTAGTTAGTGCCATAAAATATTTGACAAAGTACTATTGTAGGAAACCCTCTAGTATGATTAGATAGTTTTACCACTTAATTCTCTATCTTGAGGACCATGCAAACCTTAACTTCTTCAACACAGGCATTGAAATTTATACACAATTTCGAGAATTTGGAAATTTCATTAATGTGGTGATGCACAACTTGGATTAGAAAAAAATATAGGGATTTCTGACACCATTGTGGGAGACCCAGTTCAAAATAATCCAATTGCATGGTTGATGGACCTCCAAATTATCACATAATAATAAAAGTAGCTTAATAATAGTGGTGTTCTCCCAGTAAAGATCTCTAGGAAGCATCCAGATAAACTAGTGGATGAAAATAATAGACATTTTATCAACGTTTTGGCAATAGTAACAAGTTGTACTCTTACCTTGATTTTGAGGACAATCAATGTTCTATGTAAACTTAGCATATAATTGAAGCTCCTTTTGATTGAAACGTAACTTCTCATTATGTGAATTTTGATGGCATACCATCATTACCAAGGTGACTCTACCTAAAAACATGGATGTTCCATCTTGTGTTTAAAGAGCAAAATTCTAAAGCAAATGTAGAGCATAGCAAAATAACAAAAGTAGTGTGTTGCTAAATGCCATCAAGGGTTATAACAAGAGTAAAAGTGACAATATCATGCATTATAAAAATGGACCAACTCGTTATTCATGTGCAGGGGGTAATCCAAAAATGCATTTCATAAGAAATAATAGAGATGAAGCAAATTAAGTCATTCAGGACGCAAAATCCTAACCTTGAGTTGTACACAAACGTCAAGACTCAAGATACTTATTTATTATTTTTTAATCTTGGAACTTGGAATCCCTTATCATAGTAAGTGCTAAATATATGAGCTACCCCTAAGTTGTACGTGAGTATTAGAAAACATATTTTAGAGAGATTCTCATGAGGATGAGACCTTAGAAACTCTTTGGATATGGGATTCACCGGAGTTTGTCATACAAGTTATGAAGTAAAGGGTAATTTGAGGTCTTGTGAGAGATTACATAACAAAAGCATTTTCCAGCCAGCCATAAGATTTTCATCGAAAGAAAATTTGCAATGATATATCTCTGGTGTTTCATATTTGAATGGGTAAATGAGTAAATAAATTACAAATTAAGCATCAAGATGTAAATACAACACTTGAATATCAGTGGGCTAGCTCAAGTGGTTGAGGATGTGTGTTGCAAGTCATGGGGTCACGGGGTCAAGGCCTTGGGATGACTATATGTGAATGTTTATGACCTCACTCGATGTCCCCACCAACTTAAGTTGCCAAAACTGAAAGGAATACTGTAAAGCTATATAGGGTGGAAGTCAAGGCATGATTTATGTCCTAAATCAAGATGACTAGTTTATGTACCAAATCAAGATGAGATTATTAGAAATTCAAAAGTGGGTGAATTTTGTATGATGCAGGGAAATCATTGTAGAAAATAAATTTAAACATACAAACATTTTCATTGTCCTTCATTGACATACAAAACATTGTAAATAATAACTACAATTAATTCTCACTCACTTATTGGAAATCTACAGAATGCTTTAAAGTGTTTCAATTACTCTTTTATTTAATTTTTTTTTTTTAATCATAAGAAATAGTTTCTCTTTCTGGTTTAACTATAATGTAATACAACCAAGAACTTACATTTACTTTCTCACTTTGTTCATGTAGAGTCTATTTGGATCAATTTAATCTTCCACCAAAACCACTAGATCCAATGTTGCCAACAGGGGCAGAGTAATTGGCTATATTCCTAAAACTATTACTTCTGTCAGAGGTCAAATTCCCTGCTCCACCTAGAGTTGTCCCTATATTTCAATTCATGTTAGATATACTGTTATTTTCAAAACCCATCCCATTTCACATCATGACAAACCACTTCATATTGCACCATAACCAATTCCCAAGCACCCATATCCAATTAAACCATTCCTCATGTATCCAACATTTCCATTTAAGCCTTGCCCAACCAAACCCTGTTGTGATGTTCCTCCATTATTCATCATTTAATGTAACAACTATTGTATTACTTGTTGTGGATAAGGTTAATTGCCTTGAGATGGCTGAATTTTTTGTTGCATCAAGCTCTCACCCATGGAGTTTTGGTGAATATAATTGGACAAAAAAATTGGTGAGGTATTTTGTAGGGTTCCTGGCATTGAAGATAAGGAAACACCGTGAACTAGAATAGAATGAGATGGACTTTGTAAAAAATTAAATGGTGGCGTTTGTGTTGGTCCACCAATGGAACAAGATGCTAGGTATGGATATGTTAGATTTTAGTACCAACAAACATATTGATTATCTAAGAAGATAGTATGAGATATGATTTTGTGTTATGCATGCAAAACTCTAACAAGATTGGAGGAGGAACCTATAGAGATCAGTTATGGAAATTAACAAAAATAATGAAGTTTCAAATCAAAGCATGGGCACAGGATGGCAATTAGAAAAAACAAAAATGCTAGAACTTGAACTGATTTGAGATGTAGAGGAATATAGGATAACTATGGTTGGTATGTCCAACATCCCAATAACATATGCCAGTGAATGGTAGGGAATACATGGTTATAGAACCAACACGCATGAACAACTTCAACAAACATTCAAAATACATTTGGTGTCACAAGACAAGGCTAATCGATCATACCCATAGTTCCATGAGAGCAAAGGTTTAAAATCCATAGACAAGATCTCACAACTAGGGAACAACACATGATGATGAGTATTGCTTGTCCTAGAAGCACAATAGAAGCTCTCAATTTAATGTATGCTAATTTATGTTTGTATTATCAATACTTGGTGAGCATGGAGGGATTTAGTCAGTTTTTTCAGTTCTTCAGACCAAACAATATTTTTGTAATGTTGAGAGTTGTATCCACAAGTTCGAGTACTTCAATGATAGTTTCCAAGTTTCAAGCACCTATGTATGTGACTTAACTCTTCAATATTCATGTGAGCATAACTCGAGTAAATCACTTTCTTCCAAGTCATTAAATACCATTATGAAAAAAATAATACATATATTTTTACATGCATGGATGGTTGTAGATGTAAAATTGCTACATAGGTATGGCATTTTTGTGTCTCCAAGTGTGTACTAGCTATGTTCTGGTAGCAAAGAAATATACTAATAAACCATGTTTCTTAAATATCCATACCAAGCTCTCTAGTTCAAACCACATCTTCCCACTTGTGGTATATGCAAGCAAGAAATGATGCAAGTATTTTCACTTTACCACCATAACCATGAAATTCAGATATTTCCATACGCCTGTCTAATGATGGTTGTAGGAGAGTGATCCAATGCAAAGGATTGAGGACAATTTGTGGACTGTGTTGGTGCCTAATGTATGATCACAAGAGTGGTTGTAGGAGGAAACCACATTCTGGATTGAGGGTGTGTGGCAGTACTAAGAAATGTGTAAGAAATATACAGATCAGTTGAAAATAGAGCACTAGCGGTTACCGACGATTCAATCCAAGGGAAAATCGAGCTTTAGGGTTCAAAACATCAACCAATTATTTGATCAAGAGAGAATCAAGTTGAATGGGGTTGACATAACACATCTTGGGAACACAATGTTTCTATAGTATAGTGGTGTGTATTGTCTATACATACTAAAGGAGACCTATTGGTGATACTCCCAATGCCTAAAAAGAGGGTATGATGCCACGGGCTATAGCAATAGTTCCACTCAATGCACAAGCAAATAAATTCACCATGTGAATCTGCTACGTTAAACCATGTCTACATATAATTGCTGGAAACAACAACAAAAGCATCCATAAAACAAGATACTCAATCAGACAAGAAATTAACAAAGAGACACAGAATTCACGGTGGAAAACCAAATGGGGAAACTAACAACTCAGGGCTTCTATTTGTATTCTAAAATTATTACAGTTGGAGCTATACATTCTAAGCCAAATTCACCATGTGAATCTGCTACGTTAAACCATGTCTAAATATAATAGCTAGAAACAGCAACAAAAGCATCCACAAAACAAGATACTCAATCACACAAAGACACAGAATTCATGGTGGAAAACCAAATGGGGAAACTAACAGCTAAGGGCTTATGTTTGTATTCTAAAATTATTACAGTTGGAGCTATACATTCTAAGTCCGATAATCCTATACTCTTACTTCTTGGTGGTGTTTAACAACTCTACATATAGAAGGTCAGATGGGGCTAGTACCTTTTCAGTATTAAAATCCCAAGGAAGACCCGAGATTAAAGCTCCAACACAGAGGAAAACCCCATCTTCACCCTCCTGTGCGGTGCTCCTCAAACCTCCAACACGGCTGAAAACCCCAGCTTCTCCCTCCTGCGTGGTGCTCCTCAAACCTCCAACACTATTGAAAACCTAGAAAAGATAATGTTCCTTAGGTAAAAAAGAAAAGAAGTTGAGTGTTATGAATTTCTTCGCCATTGCAAGTCTAGGGAAGGTCAAATATATGTTGAAACGCTAAAGCAAGGGAAGCATCCAAGTAAACCTATGCGGTGCTCCTCCAACACAGTAAAAAACCCTATGCTCCCTCCCAAGCAAGGGAAGCACCCAAGTAAACCTGTGCGGTGCTCCTCCAACATGACCGAAAACCCTATGCCTTGGTGCTCCTCCAACACGGCTGAAAACCCTATGCTCCCTCCCATGACGCGATTCGAAAACCCTATGCCTTGGTGCTCCTCCAACACGGTCAAAAACCCTGTGCCTTGGTGCTCCTCCAACACGGTCAAAAACCCTGTGCCTTGGTGCTCCTCCAACACAACCGAAAGATTTGTGCCTTGGTGCTCCTCCAACACAAATGAAAACCTTGTGCCTTAGTGCTCCTCCAAGGTGCTCCTCCAACACGACCGCACCACAACCAAAAACCCTGTGCCTTGGTGCTCCTATAACATGGCCAAAAACCCTATCCCTTTGTGCTCCTCCAACACATTTGGATAACCATGTGCCTTGGTGCTCCTCCAACACAACCGAAAACCATGTGCCTTGGTGCTCCTCCAACACAACTGAAAACCTTGTGCCTTGGTGCTCCTCCAACACCGCCGAAAACCCTATGCTCCCTCCCACGGCGCGAAAACCATATGCTTCCTCCCATAACGCACTTCTCCCACAGTGCGCTTCTCACTGGTTTGTAATAAAAAAGACCCCAACATATTGGAGTATTTATTTAGTAAATAATTTAAACCCTTATACCCTTAATACACCCCAATATGAACGAACACGTTATAATATTGGTTTGTTAGTGAGGTCCTCCTCATTATAGTTAATGAGCATTCAAAACCACATGTTGCAAAATAATTTATGATAATACAGCTAGTAATATAAAGTAGCACGCTAAAGCCTAGCCAACCATATGAAGATAAAAGTTGAAAACGATGGCATGACTATGATGACTTGACTTGATAGAGAATTTATTTCTTCATTAAAAAGGAGTTAGACTATTGTTCAAATTCAATTCTAATTGGTTCTAATTTGTATTAACTATTTATAGAGATCTAAAAAAGAGTGTTAGACTATTGTTGAAATTCAATTCTAATTGGTTCTAATTTGTATTAACTATTTATAAAGATCTAAATTCACCATTTTATGAGGTAAAGAGTTCGTATATTTCCTCTATATGTAACTCGTTCTTAAACCATAACACTAAGATTCAAGGTGTAAGTGAAACCATTATATCATAAAGTGAAACAACGTTTAGTACAGGGAAAAAAAAACTTGATTTATGTCTATTTTCTTAAAGAGTTGCTATACGCGGGCGGCGGCATCTAAAGCAATTTTGAACCGTATTTACCACTTCAGTTTGGAAAGTTCTGTACTACGACTTCAAATAAATTCAGCATATATGTTTATAATATTTTAATGTTAATATATACAGGAGTCAAATACACTGTTTAGATAGTCAAACTATCGTCTGCATTACCACTACTACTAGCCGGGCAGTCTACCAGAGGCCGTTTCCGTGCAAGTTCCAACTTTATATATAAATTTCCATCCCTGTCTTATTCTTTGTTATTGTTTAGGTTGTGCCATTTGCCATCCTACCAGCGCAGCCTACCAGGGGCCGGGAGCATTTAATGTGACGGCGGTCGCATTGTCCGCCGTCGGATCCTTTCCAAAGAGCGATCCGACGGCGGACAGTGCGACCGCCGTCGCATTAATTGCTCCACTGCATAACATGTATTGCTCGCCGCCGTTTACATGCAAGTTCCAACTTTATATATTAATGGCCATTTGAACTTTGCATGCCAGTGGCATTTTTTAAAATTGTTATGTGCGCCATTTGCCATCACTAGGGCACCTATAGGCTACAACCTACAAGAATACATGTGGAATGCATTTTTTTTAATGGCTTGATGACTTAATGGAGGCCAGCTTAATATTAAAATGGGATATGTTAATAATAGTATTAATATTAAAGATAATGATAATTAACATTCACTGAAACTAAGACCATATTAATAATAATATGCAGCCACTGAATCAATCTCCACAATATATTTACCATAAAGTTTACTTTAAAAACCTCGAGACATATGCTAACACAATTCACTGTTCGTCTGCATTATGGCTGAGCTTATCGAGCATGTACGTTCATGCTCGTTAAGCCATGGCATGGATGATGGATAGTCCCCTCCACCTTCCAGAGATGTCTAATCAATCTTCTCCAATGTTGTTCTGGCACTCTCACCGTGGTCGTTGAGTCTTCGTTCCCTGTTCCCATCTAGTCCGAAGTCCCAGACTCCCAGCGGATCCGGCTACGCTGCCGCTACCGTCTTGAAGACCCTTCTGGAGCATGAGAATCGAGACGGGTTCATCTCCTCCATTAATTATTTCTAGTTGGAGGTTTGTGTAGTCTCACTTTCTAATTCAAACTAAACATTCCCTCTGCAGGAAGGAGGTTCCCTGTTCTTCCTTGGCTGTGACTGAGGTTCCCCATTTGACTCCATATTATCGCTGGATGGATCATTCATGCCATGCAGGCTCGTTATACCCTTCCCCAAATCAAGGATTTTGATCTGCGGTGGAGTCTTTGAAGAAAAGTCAGACGCTTTGGTTCACTTACCCCTTCACCCGAAGAACTACTTTGGTCTTCTCATGTCAAATGATTTTTCATTTGCAGTGAATATGCTGCTGCAAATGATCAACTCTCATTTGCAGAGAATATGCTGCAACAGGTGACGTCTAGATTGGTAAAGATGAACTCCAAATATCTGTCCACTTGGAGAAAGTAGTATGGGAGAGCTATGGGGAAGATGGAAAATAGATGTGCTAAAAAAGGTCTTAGGGTATCGAAAAAATATCACATTGTCAACTTATCAATCTAAAAGGAAGCGATCGTGAAACCATCGATGAGTGATCTTATTCATGTTATATTTATGTTGCAACTAAGGTACATTTCAACCAAGTTGATAAGTATTATGTGTTATGTAACATTTTTTTATTTGGGATATTGTTGAGAATGAGCCGAACATTCTGTCACAGCACTCAGTTAGTCTTTAGAATCTATAATGTATTGGGTCTATTTAACAAGAATATGTAATGGATTGGGCTTATTTTAGCATGAATTTGATTTTTTAAGTTTAGTGTTTTCCATAAATGTAATTTCCTGAATGGATGGCTTTTATTAATTTTCTTATTACAAGCAAGAGTATAGCTAGTTGGGAAGAAACGATCATCGACTTAGGAACAATGATCACCATTCTCTTTGCTCCTGCTTATATGCTCCCAGAGACGCTTTTTGGGAGTAGATCCCCAATATGCAGGTAATATCTGACAATGAGTTCGATACTTGTTACGACATGTCGTCTGCTTCAGTGGATGTCCCGAGCATAACATTCCACTTGGATTGTAACGTCAACCTGTTTTTTCCAGAGGAAAATATTCTATACTAGGATACATGGGGGATCATTTGCTTGGCCTTCTTTATATTAACATATTGTGTTGGGCCTGCTTGATTAACCTATTGACTCTCCTACAACAATACTTTATCGGTATCCTATGTTATAGCTGCAACCTGCTTTCTCTGGCATGATTTTACATTATCGAGATTCTATGTTTTAGCTAAAACATGCTTTCTCTCGCATAATTTTGAAAATAATGAGTTGTCCTTGCATGGAATGTCATGGATAGTAGCAATCATGTGGTTCCATTTGTAGTTTAGAGTAATTTTCTTGAAATCAAATGAGATCAACTTGATGGGTGATTGTTTTGGTTTTCTACACATGTTTATAATAAATAATTATTTATGCCTATGTCATAATCAATACAAATGGACATGGTTCAAGAATTTATGAAGTGCCACTTGTTTACTGAATATAAGGGTTTTGGAAGACTGAGTAACAATTTTATATTATAAAGACAAAGATGCTTTTTGGAGATGACTAAAATATGGTTTAGGATTTTTAGTTTTATGTTACAAAGGCAAAGATGTGTTTATAAATGAGTAGAACAAGGTTGAAAGACTCAAAAGATATAGTGAAAAGAGAATTTATTTTTTAAATTTTAAAATAAGTTATAATTTTCATTAAAGTTACTATAAAGGAAGTACTACAAATTCCATAAAGTACTATGAACTTGTATATGATATTATAAAATATGTTTTGAAAATTGAATGTATATGACAAGCAACGCTTGCTTTGCTTAGGGATTGTCCTTTGTCATTTGTATTGCCACTGAGATATTCTATTAAAGTTCATTATCTTAATTCTTAAGAGATTCATTATCATAACTCCTAAGAGAAGGAAGGGCCATGGCAATGGTGATGGAAAATTATTAAAATTCAATTAAACTAAGAATTATTATAAAAACATTATTGATTATTAATTAGATTTTTTATATAAAATATGTTTTGGATTATATATGTAATTGGCGATGAAAGAATTGAATTACTTATAAATTACTATGAGAAAATTATTGATAAGTTAGGGTATCATTACAAGTTTGTAATGTTTTAAGGAATTTTATAAAAATGAAACATAGGGTTGTTTTATTTGAGTAAAATGTAAAGTTTAGATTTTGTTTTACTTGGAAATGGAAAGTCAAGTATGTAATGTTTTAAGGAATTTTATAAAAATAAAACATAGGGTTGTTTTATTTGAGTAAAATGTAAAGTTTAGATTTTGTTTTACTCGGAAATGGAAAGTCCACAAGCTTGAATGGATTTCCATATGAAATTTAAAGGACTATATAGACACAATTTGCCTCTATGTATCATAAACATTATTTATCTTAGATTTTAAACAAAACAAAAACTCGTAAGTTTGAATATTCCATGGTCAATCACTTATCATCTTTTTGAGTAATTTAGATGAAATTAAAGAGGGGTGAGGAACTTGGGTTATTTTTCTCACTTTGAATATTCAAATGATATAGTTATTAAAATATGACAATTCTTGAAATTTGAATGATTTTTTATGTGAATTTTATAAAGTAGTAATATTCTTGGTCAATGTGGTTTTAAATATTAGATTTAACGTTCTTAAATGGTTTTAAATAGGGTGATAGTATAACATTTTTGTGTGCAAAAATAATTTAATGCAATATTGTTATTTAAAATTGTATTAAAATAGTTTTGATTTTTAAATAAATTTTTATAATTTTTGGAATAAAAAATGTTAAATTTAATTATTTTAAGAATTGAAAAGCTATAAATATAATATCACAAACTTAAGCATATTATGAGGTTTCAAATGAACGAATGGCCATGTGATTCTATGGAGTGAAGAAAGTGATATTTTGATTTATTTGAATATTTGTGCCTATTATGAATGAATTTTTATGATGACAATTATTGTAAGAATAAAAAATTACTATGAGAGTATTCTTTCTTGGAGAATAGGAATAAGTATGCCACCTAGGAAAAGAAAACATAAAGTTCTTGAATATGTGGACATCAAAGATATGAGACATCAAAATATTCAATAACCTGAAGATATGAAAAGGAGAAATAAATAATTAGAAATCATAATTTAGAGAGACTATATCATAATTAAAATTAGAACTTGAAGCAAAATAAAACAAGATAGTTAAGAGAGAGACCCAAGTGTGCAATTGATCAAATTTTTGAAAGAAAGAAATATTTCTACACTTGAAATTTGAAACGGTGATGATACCATGGAAGATAAAAAATTAATTGATTGGATATAAGTAAAAGTGTGTTTTCAATACGACAATGTGAAAGCACCCAAGGTGGTCCTATAATTTGAGCCAAAGGGAGACATCAATGCACAAATACATAATATAGTTCTTTAGATTGTGAATCAATAGGAACCCAAAATCTAAAAGGTTGCACCCAATGTCGTGACCTAAAATTTCACATTCAAATTGAAATAAGCAACCATTAATTTCTTATCATAGATCAAGCATATCAAAGAATTGAAGAAAAGTTGAGTAGAAGACAACAAAATGTTAAAGGAAGAGGAGGCCAAAGGTAGAGAAAGATTTGAAAGAAGTTAAACAAACAATTAAAAAAAATATGAAGCAAACAATAGTGGTGAAAACTAAAAATCGTGAATGGTAATTGCAGTTGCAAAGGTTTTGGCAAAGGCAAAGTAGGAAGGTATTTTCCTACATGTTACAAAGGTGGTATCAATGACATGAGATGACATAATGCCTTGAGAATCAAAATGACAGAAGAAATAATGAAGTAAGGGAACAGGTAGCTCATGTAGAGTAGTCTTTTGATGTTGGAAAAACATTACAAAGATTCAACATGTACACAAAAAATTGGTAGTTCAAAAGGGTGTTCCAAAAACCAAAGAAGAAAATTGTTGGAAAACTAGAGAATAGAATGAACATGTTTAAGACAATAAGTATAATACAAGGGGTGTTGTAATGTGATTATTGATGGAGGAAGCACTGAAAACTTGGTATGTATAAAATTGATACAAAATTTGAATTTGAAATTAATTTGAAAAGTTGAATGTGAAAGGCAATATAAACTACCAAAAATTGATTTAGTTAAATGACTTATTCCTAGTCTTAATTGGATTTTTACTAAGGTTAAGGAACATTTCCATGAGGTTTGATAGTATAAGATGGAAGTTAACTCAATTGGGTATTATTTTACACTATCCAGCCTCACATAAATGTGGATTAACCATAATTAAAGTCTAATTTAGACTAGGAATAAGTCCAAATTTAATAAAATCAGGGTTCAATGTTTAATTGTCTAAAAGGATTCCATCACAAATAAAATTTAAAATTTGATAAGAACTTATTAGGAGCATGTTGAAATTGCATTTTGATTTGCTTATTGTGAATGATTCCATGCTCAATATAAACTAAGAAACTAAGAAGCAAAGTTTATTTTACTATTAATATTAGAATTTTGAATATGGATATCAAATCACTATAGTAAAATGTACAAATATTAACAAAATTAATATTTACTTTATCTCAACTAGTGATATTAAATAACAAATATGCAGGGTTCCAACCAAAATATTTCACCCTTCTTAGAAAATTTATAGGTATAAGATATTAATGAAACTAGTAGTTGAAGTCTAACATGTTTATAAAAATAAATAAATAAATCTATACAATTAATGTTGTTGATAAATTGTCCAAAATAAATCAATCATGTCAAAGTCAAGCATTTAGAAGAACTTATTAATGAGATGTTGAAATTTCTTTTTTATTTCTTTATTGTGAATTATTTTAGGTTGAATAAATAATTGAATCTAACAAGAAATGCCCATCTCCTTATTAGTGATCTTATTGTAAATGTTAAAACATCTCTAGCATAAGATATTTAACTAGATATCTATATTTTATATACATGCATTATTCAATGCATAAGATGCATGCTTTGATATGGATATGATTTCATCTTCTAAGTAGATATCTCTACTGTCTATATGCAATATCTAATTGGTGCTTGAGGTGGACATGATTTCAACTTTATTCTTAGTGTTATTGATAATAGGACTCTAAGGTGTCATTCTCAATTTGTAAAAGAATAAAATGGAAGAAATAATTTAAAAGATACAACAAAAATGTCATATTTGCATATTGAGAATTGGAACCTAATTGTATAAACATTAGCTCTTGAAACTCTAATAATGCTAAACTTATATGTATCAGCTGAATATTATTAAATATTAAGATAATTATATCTATGTATAGGGTGTTGAATATTATTTAATTTAATATGTAAAAATAAGTGCAGAAATTTCTAATATATAAAAAAAATTATATAAAAAAATTAGAAAATGAAATAAGCTATATTAAATACATATTCTATTTATCACCACTATATTAAAAAATTACAAAGTCCATAGGTCACCATGTACATCATGCCTTAAATGAACTGACATAATTATTTTTAATTTCACTAACAATCATAGGTCATCATGCACATCATGCCTTTAATTAGAAATATAGTATCAAATCCAAAATTTTATTGATTTTGTTTTCAATGATAATATCATTTCTTAGATTTTTTTTTTAAATAAAATTTTACATTACAATCTACTCTTGTTATTTAGCAGTACATGAAAATCAACAATAAACTTTATTTAAACTGCTATATTATTTATTATAAAAAATATATTTAACTAACTAAAAACATAATGTTAATATATTTATTTATATTACTATAAATAAAAATACTTTTAAAAACAAACAAAAATATTTTGAAAATAAAAATATATATATATACATTTAAAAAATTAAAACAAAGGACATTTTAATTAATTTTTATGGTTTAAAACTATATTAATGGAATGCTACATGAAAATGATATGATATGACCTTTAAAATAAATAAAGCAATACATATTTAAAAAACAAAAACTGAGTCAAATTTCAGCAGTGCTAGCGACTCACAAAAGAAACAAAAATATTTTGAAAATAAAAAATATATATATTTAAAAAATTAAAACAAAGGACATTTTAATTAATTTGTATGGTTTAAAACTATATTAATGGAATGCTACACGAAAATGATATGATATGACCTTTAAAATAAATAAAACAATACATATTTAAAAAACAAAAACTGAGTCAAATTCCAGCAGTGCGACTCACAAAAGAAACAAAAATATTTTGAAAATAAAAATATATATATATTTAAAAAATTAAAACAAAGGACATTTTAATTAATTTTTATGGTTTAAAACTATATTAATGGAATGCTACATGAAAATGATATGATATGACCTTTAAAATAAACAAAGCAATACATATTTAAAAAACAAAAACTGAGTCAAATTCCAGCCGTGCCAGCGACTCACAAAAAAAACAAAAATATTTTGAAAATAAAAAAATATATATATTTAAAAAATTAAAACAAAGGATATTTTAATTAATTTTTATGGTTTAAAACTATATTAATAGAATGCTACATGAAAATGATATGATATGACCTTTAAAATAAATAAAGCAATACATATTTAAAAAACAAAAACTGAGTCAAATTCCAGCAGTGCTAGCGACTCACAAAAAAAAGCGAGTGTAGTTTCCTGCAGGAGGGAAGGTTTGATTTGAATTCGAAATAATTAATGAAGAAGATTCTCATGCTGAAGGATCTTCAAGACGGCAGCAGGATTCGCTGGGACTCTAGGACTTCGCGCTAGACGGGATTATGGGAACGGGGAACCGAGACTCAACAAACACAGTGAGAGTGCCTTCGCTGGGACTCTAGGACTTCGCGCTAGACGGGGTTATGGGAGCGGGGAACCGAGACTCAACAAACACAGTGAGAGTGCCGCAACAACACCGGAGAAGATTGATTAAACATCTCGGGAGGGCGAAAGGGACTATCCATCATCCATGCCATGGCTTAAGCAGCATGGTACATGCTCGATAAGCTCACCCCTGCATTATCGCTGCTACCAGCGTACGAGCGCGTGGGATAAGCGTTCACCAAATCGCCCTGTTTTTCCCGCCGATTTTTTATTAAAATCAGTCAAATGTTTGCTGTGAAATTGTTTATTTCGTTATTTTGGAATTCTACTAATCTTATTGGCCTTTCCTTTACTAAATCGGGCATTTTAAAACTACCCAAATGATTAAAATTACGATTTAATTCCTGGAAAGTATGATTTTCACCAAAATTGATCTGCCGGATTCCGGCGAGTCGGGGGCGATTTGGTGAACGCTTATCCTGCTCCGCGTACGAGGGGCCATTGACAGGCCCGTTCCAACTTTATATATAAATTTCGATCACTGTGTCGCATTTATTTTAATTGTTTAGGTGGTGGCATTTACCATCACGAGGGCACCTACAATTAGCCTCCGCACATGGAGGGAAAAAACGCCCTCGAGCGCGCTCTAGAGCGCCCCTGAGCTCAATTTTCGGGCATTTCCAGCAGACCCACCTACGGCCTAGGGCGCCCCGATGCTTTTTGACACTTGCCTAGGATTTGATAGTTAAATTGTACTATGATGTGATTTAATTCAATCCTTATCGTTAATTTTATCCTGCTTTGACGGATCGTCGTTAAAATTTCAAATTTTTTTTATGATCTTGAACAGCGCTCAGTCCCACTGTTTATGTCATGTGCGCAAACCAAGGATTCTAGCCCTGGTTACGTCAACCTGCATAGAGCCCAGGGTCCGGTTGTTTCGCTCCATGTGCGGAGTTACAACTTTGAAGGTGAATTTGACGGGGTATGGAATGCATTTAATGGTTACATCACATCACATGGTCCCGACTCCCTATGCTTTCATATATTTGGAATGAGGTAGATTATCTACATCACATGCTTCCTTGCTTGCATATATATTCTTTTATAAAACCGGTGACCAAAGTAGCTTTGATTCGATGTTGACGTTGAAAACTATGCTCACATTATTTGGCTGGAGACTTATTCACAAACTATTTGTTTGGGAGACTTGTAAGCGCAATCAGAGTTTGTGTTGGGAGACTTGTAAGTGCGATGGCTCTCTGGAGTCCCATTTGACATGGCCGATCGTGGGTTTGGAGAAGTGAAGTGGGAATCTGTTTAATTGCTTCAATTCGAACGTAGTATTCAGGAAAGTGTCAGGTGAGAGATTCGCAAATTTCTATATTTTTATATGACAGTGTGGAAATCAGATGCTTTTAGTATATTGCATGTTTAATCAGATTTGAAAATGCTTAATTAATAACACATTCAATGACAGTCTAGTCTGCAATGAGTAAAAAGTATTTTATTAAAGCGTAAAAGACCTCTTATCCTAGACGCCTCTGGAGTCTGTGTGCGATGATGGTTCAATCCTTATCTTCCGGTCATATAACCCAGAAACAATGTGGTGCGATGATGGTTCAATCCTTATCTTCCGGTCATATAACCCACAAACAATGTGGGATAATGACCTAAGATGTATCAAAAGTGGCTAAACTTTATTCTTATTATTAGCTCACTGTACTATCAGTTTATTCTTGGTTTGAGGAAAAGACGGGTTAATCTGTCCTGCTGGGGTTTCTTCTAGGCATTTTCATTTGTCTATTGATTCTTCTCTTGGGGCATTTTGTCATCCTGTTAATCAGATTACCTTTTTCTTTGCTTATACAAGTACCATTGCATTTTGTTTCAATTGGCACTCCTATTCTGGCCAATAAGATTTTGTCCAAAACTAGTTGAATGCATCGTAAGATTGCAGTGATTTCTTGTGTGGATGAAAACAGAAGTGAAGTTGTATATGCCATGGGGCAAGGCATAGTCACAACTTTTGATCCTTGACTTTCCAAGTGACCTATTTAGTACATGATTTGTACTTTCTGGAATGTAAATGCATTTGTGTTTTTTTTCCAAACAATATTGCATTTTAAAATTTGTATAATTTTTCAATCGCAAGCGCGAGATAAACAACCTTGCTCCCAATACGATATGTGTTTTCAGACATCAGCATTTTTGCATATTGTCTCTACATTTATGGTTTTTACTCAACCCTATTTTACCCTTACAAAAGGATGGAATGCGAAAATCTAATGCATCCCAACTGGATTTGTGTTAAAAATTTCATCAAGGGCGTATTTGATTTACTTTTGTTAATTGAAGTTTAATTATCTCTATAACTTTCAATCACTTAATTGTTAGATGAATATATCTTGGTAGTTTTAATATCTTCTTTTTGGGTATCAAGCCATTCTTCCTCTTTTGTTGGAGGGTGTTCTTGCTTTGCATGGGTTTTGTAACTGCTTCAAAGGTGATTATCTCTGTGGACTAGGGAATGTCCTCCTTTGAAGTCAAGACCCTTCTATGTTGTTATGAAGGGCTCTAAGACTCTTAGAGCATAAATAGGAGTGATCTATTTGTTAGATGTTTTGGACTTTTTGGTGATTTTTTTATCCTGATTTGGTTTTTTTTTTCCAAAATCTGAAATTTGAAGTGCACAAATCATGTTTTTGAATGCATAAATGGATTCTTTCTATGGTTTTTAATGTGTTTACTATACACAATGTTTTTTCTTCTTATTCACCATTATCCTAAATTGAGGTTGCTCTTCTATGTTGTTTTGTTTCATCCCTTAGAATAGGTGGAAGAGTAGCATGCTCATAGTTTTTCATAAAATGCCTACATGTAAACAAATATTTCACTTAAAAAGTCATTGTTCATAGTTCAATTCCTAGAAGAAATTCCATGTGTCCAACTATAAAAGAATGGACTTTGAATATTAGCATTCCTTTGGCTACCCTACTTGAAGGAACTTCCCAAAACAATCATTGATATCCTTTAGGGTAGCTTTAGATTATAGGAAATAGGGACTTGAGTGGAAAAATAAATCAAGATTTCTTTAAATAAGAATGCCAAAATCCCTCTTCTACATGGAAATATGGAGAGTTGTTCATGCTAATAGGGACTATATGTTTCCCTTAGTCTATGTTTTGCTCATACGAGATATTAGTCTCATATTATTATTGGTATGGTGTGTGTTTATTATTGTTGATTATGTTTGACCTAGCCTTCTTGTTTCCCATTCATTTGGAGTAGATGACATAGTTTGCTATTTTTATGGAGCATATGGGATCTTAAGCGTAACCATTAACTCTATTATGGTATTCAATTACTAGTTTTTATGATTTTGTTGAATTATTCTCTTAAGTTTGTTGAGCTTGTTTTCTCCATTTGAGGCTATACAAGCTTATGATTGTTTAATGAAAAGTAGTCAAAGATTTGTTTTGGAAAAAATTATAGGGCTTAAACTTTGCTCATGTTGTGGATCATCATTGGTATCAAAGCACTTGGGATCCTCATTTGGATTAGGATATTAGTTGTTTGTCTCTCTTTTTTTATCTGCTTTTGGTTTTGGCACTTTCAGAACTTGTGAAATTCCACAGGTGATATCTCCACTTGGCATTGGTTTTCTTCCATTGTTCTAAATCACATCGGGATCATTTGTTCACATGTGTTCTAATCTCACCTTTGTTGAGAGCTTGGAAGGGATTTCAAGTTTGAATGCTCGAAGTAGGTCATTTGGTCTAGCATTTTTCTCGATGTAGATTAGAGAAGTCCAACACTCTATGGAAATCCAAAAACTACATTTTTGGAATCTTAAAGAATTTTCATTAGAGATGTACAAATGCAATTCGTTAGATACATAAATTCCCTGAGGTATTTATTGAAGGGTTATGACGATGTGAACCATTGCAGTTTGAACAATAGATTAAATATTTAGTTTTCTTTCTACATGATAGCAAAACATTGAAGTGTTGTTATTGTTATGGATTTCTAATTCAAACCAAAGAACAAAAGCCTAAAGGTTGAGGTGTAACACAAACATTAGGTATGGGATTAGGACAAGGCAATTTGGAGAGCTTTTACAAAGGGACTCAAACACAAGGATTGACCTTGTTGACCAGTTTCTTATCGTGTTCCTTCATAAAGGGGGGTTTTAAAATCATGAAAAACAAGGTCAATATATTGTAGGTATCGGGGGATGTGGGGTATGGGGAGTATATAAGTATTGGGGGGTGAACAAATGGTTGTCTAGTAAAAATATGGTTTTTAATTAAAAATATGTATTGGGAGAGAGTCTCAACAAAATGATTTTGGTAAGTATTTATCAATATCTAGTGAAATTAGGGGTATTCTTTAATATTCCATCAACTCATGTGCTATGGTATAATTTCACGAAGTGAATACCCTGTTGATTGAAACAACATTTTTCATGGTGTAAATGGCAACTTGAGTCCACTCGAACCACCTCACACTCTTCCATAGATGAATTCATTTGGGCTTCCAATCTTGAAAACAGTACTGTGGACAAATTCAAGCATGGTTGTGGTTCTTTTTTAATCATTTCAGAAGCAAGTAATCTAGGATAAGTGTTGACTAAAATAAATCATTGATGTTGAAGCATGGATGCAGATTGCGTAGTTCTCCCAAACTTGAGGCAAGACTTAATTTATTGATAGATTGTTTCTCGTTAACTTCAAATCATGATTATGGTTGTTATGGAATATTTAAATAGATTTTTCTGGTGTAATCCATGCTCGCACTCACCTATGTCTACCACTCTATGCATGGTTGAAAGTTTCATCAAATTATCCCATGATTCCTCATTCAAGGAGATCTTGGTGAATTACATTGGATGACAAAATCATTCCATCACTAACACTCTAAATTGTCATTTAGCACTTATAATATGTTGCATATTCTTTAGTTTAACTAAGTAGTGTTAAAAAGTAATATTATCATTCCATCGGTAATATTCGAGCCTTGAGTCCTCTCGGGTCAGACCTTCTGCTAGGATGACCGACGGTTTACCACCTCTACCATCCACGAATGTGGGGAAGTATTGCTAGGTTTTTTGTGCATGTTTCTATGTGAAAAAAAGTAGTGTTAAAAAGTGAATCTCTTAGTTAAATAAAAGTGTCATGAAAAATAATGCATTGAGTTTGTAGCTTCTCATAGTTTTAATGAAAAAAAGAGCTTTCATTTTAAAAAAAGAGCTTTAAATGAAAAAAGAGCTTTCATAAATGAAATCTTTTTTTCTTCAAAGCTCTTTGCTTATCTATTTTAAAAAACATTATAAAAGAGGTTCTATTGTAATCTTCTCATATTTTAAATGAAAAAAAGAGCTTTCATAAAAATAAAAATAAACTTGAGTTTTCATAAATGAAATCTTTCTTTCTTCAAAGTTCTTTGCTTATCTATTTTAAAAGACATTATAAAAGAGATACTATAGTAAAGGAGATCATCATATATAGTTGAAATGGGGTTTTTATTATTTTCAACCTATTTTTCAAGAAATCAAGATTATATTGGTGGCTTTTTTTTGTTCTAGCTTCAATGACGACAACAAAAGAAAGATATGGAAATGAAAAAGGTTGTCAAAAAGGATGCCATAACTCATCAATATCATATTTTATTTAGATGCAAAGGATATCAATAACTTTGATAGTAAGCCATCTCGGTGCACAAAATGTGAGGTGCCCAACCATGATGGATCACACAATACTTAAGTGTTTAACAACTAGATTTTGGACATGGACACTTTGTTAAAGTACAATCTGACCTCTAATGATGACGAGGTTCGATTTGCTAAGTTAAATCTTATTGGTCTTTCCATGATGTTTGTTGTCGAATGTGTGACAAATCACAACTCCATCACCCCTTGGACTAGGATTGTGGAAATGTTCATTCTTTCCTTTTATCCTTCCAATTATAGATAGGTTATGCAAGTCAAGTGGCTCCACTTGGGTCAACGATTAATTAAATTGTTGTTCTAAATTTGAAGCCCCATGTTCATTCAATGGATTTCAAGGGCATTTGCGCATTTCCTCCTTCATCATTTGCTTTTTTATATCATCAACATTTGTTGCCTTGAGACACTACTTTAAGAGGATATTCTACAATTTCAAAGTTTTTCACCTTTTACAGAGTTCTCTCCTTGCTTGGAAGTTCAAGGTTAATAGCCTCTTCTCACTAGTTCATAACCCAATTCGACACCATTCATCACTTGAAGCTTTCGTTCAAGTCCACAAACCTTTTTGTTAGGATTGTCCAAATTAGTTGAGCATCCACAATGTTGTCAACACATATCATGACTAAGATATTATTTTTTGATTATCGACTTCTACTTGTTGTAGATTAGGCTCATTGGATTTATCAACATAAGATGCAACATCACTTTCCCTCTGTCTTGAAATTATTTGAGGCCAATGCTTCTATTGTTGGGAGGAGTGATAATGATTCTTAGTGATATGGTTTCATTTTTCTATGGTTTGTTTCATATGACATATTAATCTGATAATATTATCGGTATGGTGTGCTTATTATTGTGGCTTATGTTTGACATAGCCTTGGGTTTCCTATTCTCATGTAGTAGATGAGATAGTTTCATATTCTTATGTAGTTGGAATCTTATCCCAAACTATTAGCTCTATTATTGTATTCATTTGCTAGTTTTTAGGGTTTGGTTAAATTATTCTCTTGAGTTGGTTTTCTCCATGTAAGTTATATAATCCTATACTTGTTTAATAAAAAGTGGTAAAAAAAAATTTGGATCCCAACATTCCATTATCCAAATTTGTCTATTACAATAGGGCAAGGCCACAACCTCGTGAATTTACCTATCAATACTCATTTTGTTAGGATGGTTGCTTTCTATTGGAGCTCCAAAGTCTGTATATGCAAAACAATGGAGTGGTTTCTTTCTATTGGAGCAACCTTTCTATTGGAGGTTGGTGTTGTGAGTCAAAGTGCCCAACACTAACAATTGTGAGCTTGGAAAACATTTGAGAAAAAGACCAAAACCAACAATTATGAGCTTTGGAAACATTTGAGAAAAAGCCCAAAACCGAGCTTGTGCGCCAAAATTGGATGACATCCTTTACTCAATTCCAAGTTTATTTCTTACAATACTTTCAAGTTAGATTTTATTCAAAATTAGTGTTTACCGTAACCAATTGTCAACGTATAACCTTTTAGAGGGACGTAACATCTATTAAAAAAAACACACATCATATTACAAAAGATCATTTTTATTACTTAGAAATAACGTATACAATTTGTTTAAAAAGAGAATAGTAACCAACTCGGGAAAGAAAGAAAAAATAAAGTTTTGTATTTTTTAATAAACCTTGAATTAGGATCAATATAGCTCTTTGTTTTCCTTTTTATTATGAGGAAGGGAAGTTGGAACCTCGAATTAGGATCAATATCCATGTGCATTGTTTCGCAATATGTCGATGTGCACATAAATCTCTTGCTTTATATATTCCAATACAATCATAAAAAATAAATCCTCACAACTCTTCTAAAAGTTCAATCCATTTTAAAAGTATAATTTATTGATTATGCTTAATTTTTTTAGAATTTTAAATTAAAAAAAAATGGTTTTTCTCAAGGTTATTTTAAAATATTATTTATGATAATTTTATGTATGACAACAATAACTTGGAAAAAGTGGATTCATATCAATATATTGGAATCACTCTTTATTGTAAGCTTAATTGGAACTATAGCATTGAGAAAATGATTAATGGAGGATGGAAAGCTTATTATGGACTCAAAAAGAGTTGTCAGTCAATAGACCTGTGGTTTTGGGATAGGACGAAACTCCTCTTTGAGACTCTAGTCATTCCTCTTATCTTATATGGTTGTGAAGTTTGGGATTGTAGGATCTCTAGAGAATCATGGAGAATGATATAGCAAATCCAAAAGCACTTTATAACATGTAATCTCAAAATTAAAGGCAATACACTCTATCCTTTCCTCCTCACAAAAGCGAGTCTCTCCTTGATTTAGAGCATATCTATGACTAGGTACCTAATGTACAAGAACATTATAACCAACATGGGAGACAAGAGGCTTCCTAAAATTTCTTCGTACTCTAGTCAAAACCACCTACAACTAAGCAAGGTTTCCATAAAGACGTCAAGTATTAAGCTAAATCATCAGAGATTCGAGGAAGATGTCACTTTGCATAATAGTGATAATATTAAAAGTATTATTACATATAAATTTAAGGAGAATAGTTAGAGGATAAGAAAAAATTAAGATATTACAAGGAGGCGGTAAACCTTGACATAGAAGATCAAAAGTATTTCTCTGTTTTAACTAGTATAAAGAAGAAAATCAACATCGCTAAAATATGAACAATCTCTCACAAGTTTCATAGTGAAACAAGACTAGACAATTTTGTAAACATTGTGGAGTGAAAGAATCTATCATATTTGTTACACAAAGAGGGGTGGATTTGAAAATCGGTTTCTCATAGAATGTCCTACGTACACCCCATTAGAGAAAAATTTAAAAATATTTTCTATCACACTGACCTGCCTAACATTTTATCTCATCCCAACTACAGTGATTTAAGAATACTTCTAATAAATATTTTTGAGCATATAAATAAAATTCCAAAGAAAAACAAGTGACTCCTTACCTGTTTAGGATTGGATAGACCAATGTTGATATTGATCATTAATAACTATCATGATAGTATCATCTTAAATTCAATTCAATTAATTATTTATAATTTCATAGAATTATATGTGTGTATAGTATAAAAAAAGTTTTAATAAACGTTTTATCATATTAAAAGTTAGCAATAACTTTAAAGAAGAGTTATGAGGTAATAATGTCCTTGTGCTATTGCTAGCAAGTTTTTTTTACATTTACAAATTATTATTAGAACTTGAAATCTCTTAAATGGAAAAAATAAANATAAAAGTAAGGAACTACTTGGTTTACTTTAGAGTTCCATTTCTATACTACTCAAAAGCTTGGAGAGGAGCGCTCCTAAATTACTATAATTTTGATGAGATAGAAGGTTCGGCAGGATCGTATTGTAACAAAATTTTGAAAATGAGATCTTAAGTGGGTGTATGCAAGACAATCTAAGGAGAAGTGTTTTTTATCCTCAACACTCATAGTCTCATAAATATGAAAGATCCTTTCATCCCGCAGAGTTTTATGAAAGGTCCAATGCCCTATTTCACTATGCAAATCGTGAGAGTTTGTACTTATCTCAGCTATGTGGATCTTCTTATTTAATCTAGTTAAAATAAAGATATAATTTTGATATTAAATATTAGGGTTAATGTCCTCCTTGCAGTATATTAATTTAATTGTATCCACTAATTTTTCATCACACCGCAGCTTCTCTTTGAACTTTGAAGAAATAATTTTTTTAATATCATCTATATTTTGCAAAGTGGCATTTTCATTAAACCACACATATTTAACCAAGGCATGGCATCTTTATGCCAATCTTGCTTGAGCCTTAGGTGGTTTTGACTAGATTTTAAAGCAATTTTTGGAATTTTATGATCTCCAAAGTTTTTTTTTTCTTGTAAATTAGGTACCTATTCATAGTTATGCTCTTAATGGGGGGAATACCCATTTCAATAAGGAGAAGAGAATATGGCGTATTGTTTTTAATTTCAATATTGTAAGTTATAAAATTCTTTTGGATTTTCTCAATCATTCTCTAGGATTCCCTAGAGAGGATGTAACCCCAAACTTCACACTCATATAGGAGAACGAGAGAGATGAGAGTTTTAAAGATTAATTTTGTTTCATCCCACATCACAAAGTTCACTGACTTACAATTGTTTTCAAGACCAAAACAAGCTTCCCACCCTCTATTGATCCCTTTCTCAACGATGTAGTTCCAATTAAGCTTGTGATGGATAAAAATCCCAAGATATTTGTTGGAAATGACTTCCTCCAAGTTGTTATTATCATACAAAAAATTAGCGTAAGCGAACTTATTATATTTTATCAACATAACTTTCATTTTCTCGATATTGATGATCATTCCCATACTAGAGAAGAAATCCTTAAGGATTCTTAATTGCTTATCAAGATCAGAGGTGTTGGTGAAACCCACCAACAAAGCCTCGTCGACAGGGGTTCTCACTCTGTCGACACCCAACCAGCGCTATCTCCCCGAGCACCAGCCCAAACAGGTTTTACCCTGCCCAGCAACATATGCAGAGCAGATGAAGTCTCACCCGAGATGTTCAAGGGAGAGCTCTCAAAACTGAGTTTTCGACAATGAGGACGAAGGACATGGGGATTCGACGGGGAAACATCATAACTATTGGATCCAGAACTATGCAATCGACATTAACTCATTTCCTCAACTAGAGAGTACTTCATGCATTTGTCACAGTATCGCTAGCGCAGCAGCATTTGTCACAATATTGCCAGCGTAGTAGCATTATTTATAAAACATTTCAACTCATAACGCAACAAAACGTAACAGAATTTAAAACAAATTGCATCAATATAGCAAAAAGGTAATAGATCACAACAACGTCATAACAAAATAGGTTGCAACATCATAACAAAATAGGTTGCAACATCATAACAGATTAGATCGCAACAATAATAACACAACAAATGTCATATCATATTAATCTTACGTAAAGGATCCAAATTACACAATTCTTCTCCAAAACCGGAGGCTGAATACATCAGGAAAACCCATACAAATTCAGGAAAACCTAGCTAGATTGTAGATACAACAGGAAATTATTCAAAAACCCAGATCGTACTAAACCTCATGCGATAATTATCCTCTAACGCCCCCCCTATGATTGCAAAACTAGATCTATAAATAGGATTGTGCCTTTACATTGAGGGTCCACTTCTAACTAACTTATAACCGCTAATGACCTATTGTGACAAAACTTGGTTAAATAATATATAAAATATTCAAAGGAGTTATTTTTCCGCCCATAGCGCTGATCTGGCCTTGCGCAGTACCACGTGATCTTGCGCAGCTGCCGCGATGCTACGCAACTCACTTACCAAAATCCCTACCAACAGGCCCCCAACACAGTCTTGTGGCTCATCCCCGAGCCACATCAGGTTGACAGGGTATGTGATGACGTTTGCACCTTGAAATCTTTGAATTCCTGCGCGATCTCACGAACCTGAAGTTGGACTTTGTCGGCAGTATTCTGACAATTAGTCAAAGGTTGTTGCACTGAGTGCTCTTTTCTATCCTTGTCATCGACCATCTTCCGACTCTCCTACACCACCTGTAGCGTGGTGACTACCTTAACAGCCAACTGTCCACCAATCTCTTGAAATTCATCAAGCTGAGTGTAGCACTGTTGTTGGCGTTCATGTACATGGGTGGTTGTCCGTTGTAGTGCCTTCAGTTCCTTGGCCCATGTGATCTATCCCATTAGTGGCATGGCCCTCGGTGATGTTTTTAAGGTCGTCAGTTGACATTTGGCTTCTTGCACTTGTGCAGTTAGCTAATCAAGTTGTTCGTCCTGGACAACGCTCTACCAAAACTGCGTTATCGCCTCCATGTATTGGCCTCTTGCTCCATGATTTCAAACTGAGTCCTGATTTCTTCGATGGAAGCCTTCCTTTCTGCTACCTTCTCGAGCAACATCATCGATTGGACCATAGCATTGAGAAACAGATTGGTATCTTGGAGCTAGACAATAGTCTGCCCCAGTCGCTTGGCCTTTTCAACTGGGGTAAGCTCGGTCGTGTTCTCAAAAATGTGCTGGAAGGCCTCAGAAATTGCTTGCTCGACTACGTCGCACTTGGCACACATTTGCGCTTATTCAATGATCAGGTGGTCTTGCACCTTTTTCAGTGCAGTAATATCTTCAGCAGCCTTTCACTGCATCTCAGCCTACGTCACCTTCAAGGCGTCGATCTCTCACACTTTTTCTTTTTCCATCTGCACCCGAACCTGATGCAGCTCATCTGCCTATTTCTACAGCTTCTCTGTTGTGCTATGTGACTGGACATATCCCTTAGTCAACTCTTTTTGTTGTTCCGCCAATTCCAGGGCGGCAATGTGCTGCAAATCCACTAACACCATAGCAGAGAATTCGTTGAGATCCAAAGCCACACTCTGGATCGATCGCAGCAATTGGTGAACTTCCTCATTTCCTGCATCAATCGCAGTCAGGGGAACTTGCATGTTCCTAGCCCAGGGCTCAATGTTGATCGATGGGATGTCCTGCATCATAGGTCTTGCAGATGTTTTCCTGGAAACAATATAAAAAATGGAATCTAATGTATCTCTTACCATGTTGAATTCTTCATGGTTTAACTCTCAGATCACCTTGGTCGTAGCCTCGAAGGAGTCGGTGACCACTTTGATAAGCCACTGCAGTTGGTCCTCCATCCCTGACCTAGTACCACTGCCCGCCTCATATTCTTGGCACCATTTGGTGTGAGTCTCCTCCCGCATATGTTGTGCTGCATCCTTAGGGTCTGTCGATGACTTGTTGTCAGAGTTGTGAGTGCTCAGCTCCTTCTGGGCAGGTTCTTCTGGGGCATCCGGTGGCAGCTCCTTAGACAATTCCTTCTGACTCACCGGGTTTCGCCATTCCACCGACCACTCTTGGACAATGGCATCCAATTCTTCCATTGTGACTTTGTAAGGAAAAGGTAGCCACTGCTAGTTAGGGTCCCGCCACACCTAAATGTAGATAGAGTGGGCCCCGATGGTAAATTGAATTATCCACTGATACTTGGTCGCGACATAACGAGAGAATTGAGGAACAACGACGGCTGCGGCCTGCAATGCGTCCCAATAAACCCAAAAGTGAATGGCGTAGTCCGCCTGTCGATTGGGATCTTCAACCCACCATAAGTTTTGATACCATGCACCTCGACACACCTTTGCCGTATCAACCATCATTGGTTGGTAGTCTTAAGGTTCCATTCAAGCGATGAGGGAAATAAGGATCAACAACCAACTATATGAAAATGGCCGCCCTGTATGAGTAGCAAGAGCATCTTCTAACAACTGGTTTAGCAAAAATAAAGACCAATTCATATGCACTCCCTCAGCACACTTCTGGGCGCAGGAGACAACACTCAAATTGCATTGGACTAGTCAATTTCCTCAAACGACATTGCTTGCTAGAATCCTTGCGTGATGCGCACCACTTGTGAGTTGATTCTATTGGTGCAATAAGCATGGCCATCACATTGTAAACCAAAGCGCTCCTTCAGCTGCTTGGCAAGCTTTTTTCAGTATCCCTCCTGTGGATATACTACGTCGGATCTTCCCTGTCCTTCGGCAAGCCTGTAATGCTCGCAATTAAATCTACAGTAACAGGGATGGGTGTATTCAACCATAGCGTCCCCCCATGAAAAAAATCCAACAATTTCTTTACACACGCTTGGGCTTCATTCAATCACCCAAAATGAGGCATATTGATGAGCCCCAACAATCTAGATTGGTCTAACCCACTCGCCCAAGGTTTAGGAATTTGCTAAATGGGGCCACCAGGTGCCGTTGGGACTGACTCGTTGGGCTCATCCCTGACATCTTTGAGCAAAAACAAGTCATGGTCTTTGAATTTCAACCAAATCAATGCAGGGATGATGTCAACCGAACCCGTCATCCCTTCTGGCAGCGACGACAATTTTGGTGGATACTTCTGAATTTTCGACAGCTTCCTCGGCTTAGCTCCCGGACGCCTAGAAGTGACATATCCCAAAATTTCATGAACAGAGACGCCCCGAGGCATTGTGGACTCAACAGCTCCTGAGCTCGACGGCCCGGTCTGTGCAGTGCCTTCTCCTTGCACTCTCTCTGACATGCGAGTTTGCCTCATTTGTGGTGCTGTGGAACTAGGCTTATGAGCCTACCGTTTCCACTTGGGAATGGATGATGAGCAGAATGGCATGCTCATAAATTCTTCTTCAACAATCATGGGTCAAATAGGGGACGCGAACTCACTAGAAATCTCAATGTCGTCGAGGTCACTCAGCATGCCTTACACCCTCAACCTAAAAATGCACTTGACGATGCTAACCTTCAATGTTGTAGCTCACTCAATAGGTCACAACCTACTACACAATTCACCCTCTGCTTTAACATGATGTTCGCTCGACTAAACAATGCCATCCTCCCTCATCCCGCACGCTTTTTATAGCCACTTCCAATTCAAACTCATCATTGCCAAATCTATTATCACCATTATTACTAAATCCTGTATTAATGAAGCCAAATCCGTCAGCAATCCTACTCCTCTAATGGTCGAATCAACCATTAATGTGGGTCGCTTCAACAAGCGCCGCCAACCAACTATTTTAAATTCCTGCATTTATTACTTGATTTGACCAACCCACAGCCCTGCAACTGTCGCAAGTGGTCGACTAGTCATCGCTACAAACTCTAATCTTGTGTAGCCTCTTCCCCTAGGCGTACCTTGCTGCTCTGAAACAAAATCTTCATTTTTTTTTCAAGCGCCTCAAGCGATGCGCAGCTCTGGCTCCGTCCTATAGGGCTTCAAGTGAGTCCCATTGAAAAACGTCAGCAATATCATGCCATATAATTGTTGTAACTGAACTACACCTCCAGAATTAATAGAATGGACGAGATTAATACCTAACCAGTGCATTTATAACTTACTGAGATGCTTGATGAATTTACTTTCATATAACAGCACCAGATCACCTGCAGCAAACTGCTTTTTCTTAACATGGCAATCATGCCACAACTTCTGTCAATCCTTTGCAACCTATTGGTGGAAGCCAACAGCAAAGCAATCTTCTTCAAGCTAGAGCAACTGCACAAGGTGCTTATCTAATTCTTTTGCATCATCCATGCCCATCGCTGCAGCAATGCACAAACTAGGAACAATATAATCCATGGGCATGACTGCCTCCTTTGTCAGCGTTGTTTCCAAAATTTTGTTGAATGCTTTGACATTATTATTTTCCTGTGGATGGTATGGTGTACTCCTCTTATGTTGTACCTGCAACTCCTCAGTTAGCGCTTTCACAGTCCGGTTGATGAAGTGACTGCCCTGGTCACTCATCAAGATCCTAGGACACCCAAACCATGTCACAATGTTTTCAAAGATGAACCTCCCTGCTGTCGCAGCAGTATAATCCACAATTAGTGCAGCTTCCACCCATCGATTCAGATATTTGGTTGCAGTAATGATGTATCGCACACTATTCTGCTTCCCTGGTGGATTAATAGGACCCATGAAATCCATAGCCCACTTATCAAAGAGTTGCAAAGTTACCTGTGGTAACAATGGCATCTCATCCCGCCGTGATGGTTTACCGACCCGATGGAAGACATCACAACTCCTCACATATTCTGTGGCATATTTATGCAACATAGGCCACCATAGTCCGGTGCGCAACACCTTTCATGTAGTATCCCATCCTCCATAGTGGCCTCTCGCAATTCCTGCATGTGCTTCTTTGAGAATGGGACCCTACTCATGTGGTAAAATACATCATCACAAGACTTCATTTGGCCCAAGCTTATATAACTACCCAGCAATTAGCTGAAAATCAGAAGCCTTCATGACTAGTTGCTTCTTTTGGCTAGTCAACATATCCTTCGGGGCGACACCAATGGCCAAAAACTGAATAATGGGTGCATAGTGATCATCTGCAATGTCAACATGGAACAATTGTGCATCTGGCAATCCATCATCAATATTGGTCAGCTCTTCACTGTTCTCAACATGAGATAGATGATCCGGACCAGCGTTCAATCACCCTAGCTTCACAACTATTTCAAAATCAAACTCTTGGAAGAGTAACAGCCATCGACATATCTTCCCCCCTAACACAGGATTATTGACCAGGTATTGCAAAGCAGAATGATTGGTGAACATCTTGAAATGTCCAGCGAACAAGTAGTGTCGAAAATTTTGCAAGGCATAAACCATCGCCAAGCCTCCCCTTTCCATCATTGTATAATTCCGTTCAGCAAATGACAAATTCCTACTAGCATATGTCATGGGGTGATCTAGGTTTCCCTCATTTGATTGCACAAGAACAACCCCCAATGAAATAGAAGAGGCATCAACATGCATATGGAACTCCTTATTCCAATCAGGAAAAACCAGTATGGGTGTAGAGGCCATTTTGGCCTTCAAGGTGTCAAAATTTCCTTGACATTCCTGAGTCCACTAATATGCTACATCCTTTTCCAGTAGTTTCTCCATGGCGGCAGTAATCACATCGTTTCCATTTATAAACTTGTGATAGTATCCTGTATGCCCCAACATCGCCCAAAGCATATTCACATTTGTCGGCAGTGGTAATCTGAGGATTAGCATTATCTTCACTGGATCAACCAACATACCTTCCTTGCACACTATGTGCCCAAGTAGTATTCCAAATGGTGCACAGAAAATACACTTCTTAGAGTTTAATGCAATCTGATGCTATCAACACCTCTCTAGCATCAGTCGCAAGTTGTCAAGATGGTCCCTAATTAGTCCATAGACAGTCCAATCATCCATATTCACCTGTAGAAACTTTTGAATAAAGTCTTTAAATACAGCGACAACTACCCAAGAAAATATGGCTGGTGCATTTTTCATCCCAAAAGGCATGACTGTATACTGGAAACATCCCCACTCAGTGACAAACGTAGTCTTATGGTGATCCTCCTTTGCAATCCGGATCTGGTGGTATCCCGAAAAGCCATCCCTGAAAGATTACATCTCCTGGCCACCTACACCTTCAAGAACTTCATCTGTAAAAGGGGTCGACAACAAATCATGCACACAAGCATCATTCAACTTCCTTAGTTCGACGCAAATGCGGATTTCTCCTGTCTTTTTACCCTGGACCACCATAGGACTTATCCACTTGGATTCTTCTACAGGCTCGATGATCCCAGCATCAAGCATCCGGTCAATCTCAGCCTTCACCTGGTCCTTGTATCGTGGATTCAGTTGATACAGCCTCTATCGCACCGGTTTGGCATCTAGTTTCAACATGATTTTCATCTCCCCCAGGTCTCCTAAAATCCCCTTCATCTTTGAAAACCAGTCAGAAAAAGGTCCTGGAATTCATGTAGTAGGTTTGTGATCTTGGCCATGGTCTCCTCGTCCCAGTAGTCTTCGACGTTGGTAAATTTTGGGTTCTCTGAGGACCCAATGTTGACTTTTCGAATCCTCAGCGGCTGACTCATTGAGTTCGTCGGTATGTCTGGGGCTGGGACATCATGGCTTCCTTCAGACTGTGGAATATTAACATTATGCAACCCATCGTCATCTTCAGGTTCCCAGGACAAGTTGTAGCATGTCATCATGGATTGGATGCAGCAGTGCGCACGTGGATTAACTGTGTATGCGATATGGATTACTTTTAGTACCACATCGCGGATGATGTGTAAAGCATTACATACCTTTGGGTTGACATCCTGAAAACTAAACGTTTGTGCAAAGAAAACAGACAACTCCTCCCAAGTGGTGATAGTTTTGCGCAACTCTGCTGCTACATACCAGGATCTCGGCATCTCTTCCAGAGTGTGAATGAAAGCATGGACACATTCATCTCTAGGTCATGACACCCATAAAGTCTTACACTCGATCAAATGACTGGTGGGATCATTCCATCCGTCATATCGCCCAGCATGATAGACCTCTAAATCACCGAAGTGCACCAGCATCAATCTACGGCACTGTTCCCAGTCAAAGATCATATGTTTGTGTGTCGCCCCATCGAGCCAGAGTAGATTTCATTGTGACATAAAGAGCCAGTATCCTTTGCGGTTCAAAAAATTTCTCTTCAAATTACTGAAATAAATCTGATAGTCTCGGCAGCCCTTCGTAAATGGGCAACTTGACAGTCTTAGTTGCAACACGTCGGAGAGACTGTGTAATCAACCCGCATTTCCTAAATGATACTTCATGCAATGTATTCTGCTAGTTTTCTAGAGCATCATCAGAGTCAGAGGATACAGAACTTGCGTTGTGCCATCCAAGCTCACCATCGACAGTAGGATGGATATAGTCTTTAGAGATGTTATTAGCGTGATCCCAACTTCTATCGACTTCATCCTTTACAGGTTCAATATATTGGTGTCCCTTTCGAGGGTCCATAGTGGCAATGACCCTGACATCTTGGATTTCAAATGTCATAACTCATTTTTTGAAGTTGATAACCGCCAAGACATCCTCATCCCATCCGATCCCTAGCAGCACAGGATAGGAACCACCATCTTCTACTATTTCTATCACATCGAATTTGGCATGCGTTTTCATACCTTCAATGTTGACAACCAAGTTTGAAACACGATCGATGGGCTGAACCTTCTCCTGATTTGCAAGTCGCAACTGTACCAATGACCACCCAATGTTGGATTTCCCATCAATTGCTAAGTTTTCTTGGTCATAATGTTTACATCTGATCCAAGATCCAGAATGACCGAGTCAACCTCATAATCTTCGATCTGGATATTCATCCTCATTTCCTTGCCTATATTCCTCTTTTGCAAAGAATTCACTGTAGAATCCTTCACCTCCTTATTCGGTGGTGCAATATTGTCTCAAGCTTGACAAGGGCATCAGGGTCCATTTCTAGCGATAGACAACTCTCAAAGAACTGCCCCAAGGCACCATGCTGTCGCGATGATCCTGCCTCTATAAACAGATCAAAATCAAATGGCATATAAATAATTGGTAACTTACCCAGATTTCTCCCGATTACATTCTTTTCCCTAAAGAAGGTGTCTTTCTTTGTCGCAATATCAAATGCCACCTTTTTCTTGCTAGCAAGCCGAACTTGCTACCGCGGTCCATCGTCTCCAATTGTCGCACCAGCACGAGTGACAATCCCTATGTCAACATCCTTCATTCGCAGCTCGGCCTGAATTGTTGCAACTTTCGGTCCTTAATTCAAGTTCAATAGCGGGTTCTGATTTAATGGCTGGTTCATCGGCTGGTTCTGTGTCTGAGGTGGGTTCTGAGTCTGAGTATGTGGTTGGCTCTTGTTCTGCATTATCGGTTGGTTCTGTACTTGGAACGTTGGCTGATTCTGCTTCTACACATTCTGTAACTGAGGAATATTTCTAGCCTGCCATATTGCAATCAAATGGGGGAAATTTTCAACATTATAATCGTCGGCCGCATAGTATGTACACTGCACATGAGGGCACTCCCTCTGATAGTGCCCAAATACTCCATAAGTATAACATTGGATTGATTTGCGACCTCATCCTCCTCCTTAACCGAAGCCTCCTCCTCGGACTCCTCCTTGTTGAAACAGGGGTTGAGTCATCTGCTGCTATAATGGGTTCGACTGCTGTTGGACATAGTGCACAGATTGAACGTATTGTGGCTGAGAATAAATGAGCAGTGCCTGATTATATTTTGGTCGCGGTACATACTGTGGTTGTGCTACAATATGTGCCAGTGATGCAAACTATGACTACGCTAAAAATTGTCGATGTGGTTGTGCGGGGATAAACTGCATCGAGGGTGGTGATGTATACTGTACTTGTGCTGCTGGTTGTACCACTTGTGGTTGCGCTTGCATTTCCTGGCGATCCTCACCTTTCACAAAATAAGAATCATATTTTATTTCCTGGAGCAAATCGTAAGCTCGATAGTTTTTGTCATAATGTCCTACTAACCGACAAAAAGTACAGTACATATTTTCTACCTTGGTAACCATCTTTTGCATGTAATCACAGTTCTTAATTCGGTTCCCATAGAACTAACAGATGTGACACCATGGTATACCGGCACAGATCAATGGGTTTAGGGCTCCTGATAGCAAATAGTTCCTAAAAGTCAAACATGTGTCCTTAGTATGTCCATCTGCATGGAAATGGGTGCACCATAGATCATCATGATCTTCCTTAGCCTTTTTGATATCTTGTAGTTGGAGCTTTAGATTGGCCAACTGTGCTTGAATATGGTTCATTTTGACTGTGCTTTCTCCTACTGGTGATGCCTCCAATTTCATCGCGGTCTCTAGAGCCTTGCTCTACATCGCAATCTTTTGTTGCATTAATGGTTGTCTGATATGCGGGACAACCGTGGCAATGAACCATTCCTTTTGTTGAACATCACTGATCTGAAAACTGACCTGAGCCATCAATGTCTTAAACCGCTGATCAAAATCCCAAATCGTCTCATTGGGGAACTATTTGATCTCTTTCAATTCAGTATTGTACTGAGCTTCAGACTTCAGCTTCTTGAATTCTTCGAATATCCCCATTCGAATCTCATCCAATGTTTCCGCGATACTTCCTTGAGGAACCCACATGAATCTCATGAACCATTCCAACGCACCGCCCCTAAGAGCAGTGGCCAGCTGAATTTTCTTGACATCATCATTAATAGTTTGTCGAGCAGTCCAGATCACCTCCCACAAGAACCAATACTACTCTCGATCGTCAATGCCATTTCCATGGAATATCGGTAACATCATTTCGTCGCCTGCCACGCCCACCATTCTGGGCCTTCTTCCTCCTGCCTGTGCTCTATTACTAGACTATTGCTGACACATCAAGCAAGTCGATGTAGAATGTGATTTTTTTCCTTATGGCAGAGTAGTGCATGGAGGTGTGGACACGTTACTGCTGGGGTTTGATCATGTCGTCCTTCCAGGTGTAGCCTGGGCCTTGTTGTCCTCGTCATCACAAAAATTTTGCTTCGTCCCATGTGGTTTTTATTCACAGCATTGCACTTCGATCATAGTAGGACCTTTTCCCATCCTCTGCCTCTTCTCTCGAAACCTTGCTCCTCCCCTCGTACAACCACTTGTTTCCTCGGCGGCCTTCACATTCTCACCAGAACTCATGCCCATCTACCCCCTACCTTTTCATGCATCTCCCCCCTTTTGTCACAGTTCCTACATCCTCTCACACCAGAGTTCCACTACTCTTGGCCCATCTTCAGAATACCTTTTTCACAGACCGGTTGCTTAATTAATAGCGGCATCGACAGCAAGAATCTTCCTCGTGGTCCACTGAAGAACTCCCTT
Organism: Pseudotsuga menziesii; assembly: GCA_001517045.1. NCBI lineage: Eukaryota > Viridiplantae > Streptophyta > Pinopsida > Pinales > Pinaceae > Pseudotsuga > Pseudotsuga menziesii. The sequence goes on from LPNX010944930.1 coordinate 226,350, forward strand.
TTCGCTTTGATAAAAGACTTATTGGTGTCGACTACAAACTTGGTGATGTATCCTTCTAAGATACTATCCAACCACACTTCAACTACCCACGATGCCTTATTGTTGGTTTCTTGTAACTCCTGGATTAGCTCCGTGGTCCAGGATGTTGGCTCTCCACCTTGGAAGTTTGTCTCCTTCTTATTGAACTTTGCCATACATTCATGTAAGAGGAAATGAAATTCACAAAAGAACCATTTGTGAGGACCGTCATGGATATACCTATCCAACCAATGGCCCATCGACAACTTCAGATTCTGAATTTCAGCTTCAGCAAACTCCCACAACTTTAGATAAAACCACCCTTCGATCTTCGGTCGAGTCGAATGCCAAAACATATCCTTCTCTTAATAGAAACTAGGTCTCAGCAACAGAACCATTTGTTGGTGAAACCCACCAACAAATCCTCTTCGACAGGGTTTCTCACTCTGTCGACGTCCAACCAGCGCGATCTTCCTGAGCACTGACCCATACAGGTTTGACCCTACCCAGCAATATCCGAGGAGCGGACGAAGTCTCACCCGAGATGTTCAAGGGAGAGCTATCGAAACCAAGTTTCCGGTAGTGAGGATGGAAGATATGGGGATCTGACGAGGAAACACCATAACTATTGGATCCAAAATTGTGCATTCGACATTAACTCATTTCCTCAACTAGAGAGTACTTCATGCATTTGTCACAGTATCGCTAGTGCAACATCATTATTTATAAAACATTTCAACTCATAACGCAATAGAATGTAACAGACTTTAAAACAGATCGCATCAATATAGGAGAAAGGGAATAGATCACAGCAGCATCATAACAAAACAGGTCGCAACATCATAAAATATTATATTGCAGCAGTAATAACAGATAATATTTGTGCTACAACTGTCATATCATAGTAATCTTATGCAAAGGATCCATTAAATTACACAGTTCTTCTCCAAAACCAGAGGCTGAATACATCAGGAAAACCCATACAAATTCAGGAAAACCCATCTAGATTGCAGATACAACAAAAAATTCTTCAAAAACCTAGATCGTACTAAACGTCATGCGATAATTATCCTCTGTTTCCCCCTATGACTTCAAAACTAGATCTATAAATAGGCTTGTGCCTTTACATTGAGGGTCCACTTCCAACTAACTTATAACCACTAATGACCTATTGCGACAAAACTTGGTCAAATAATATATAAAATATTCAAAGTGGTTATTCTTCTGCCCTTCGCGCTGATCTGGCCTTGCACGGTACCGCGTGAGCTTGCGCAGCTACCGCGACACTGTACAACTCACATATCAAAGCCCCTACCAACAAGAGGGACATATTTCCATAAGAACAATATCATCAACATAAAGAAGGAGGATGATGAAAATTCATATTAACATTGTGCCAGTGCAGACTTCCTCTATTAAACAACCTTCTAACTTATCAATATATATACCAAAAAGGGTAGGGGGGAGGGGGAAGCCTTTATTAAATCCTATATTACAACTAATATCTTCTAACCAACCCTCACTGTTCTTGAACTTGTCCATGACATTCCTATACAAAATTATTGCAACATCTCTCAACTCGAAAGTAACCTTTAGCTCTTATAATATTTTCCAAAAGTTATTTCTAAGAATTGTATCGAAAGCTATCCTAAAGCCCACAATGAAGAAAAGAAGATTGATCTTATTATTGTGGTATTCTTCTGCAATGATCTTGGGAGTAATGAGGTGGTCCATGGTGGAATGATACCTTCTAAAAATGATTTTCCTTTTACCTCTTTTACCCACAGTTTTAAAAATTGGAATCAAACTCAAAATCGATCAAGGGTCAACTCGGACTTGGAATCATAATAGATAATGAATCAGCCATGACTCGGATGATTTGAATTTAATGACTCAATTTACTCAAAATTACATATAAACTATTTAAATTTTAAATAAAAACAATATTTTAAATATGCTAATCCATGATTCCAAAGAATTAGCAGCAAAATATCCAAAGTCCGCTCATGTATATACCACATAAGAGTGAATATATAAAAATGGCACAAATTGTACTGTGTAATACATATCTAGGAGATTGGGAATAGAACAAAATACATAACCAATGATATCTATAGGTTATATGGACTATAGTGTCCAAAAAACAACATGTTATGAACCATGATCCCACTACATCATGATCATACATTATACATCAATGATCATACTATGTACTATATAATCAATTGTCAAACATCATCAATGATTCATCTCATCATGACTACTAGAACTAGAAATAGAAGGACTAAAAGGACTAGAATGGAATCATCATCTATCTCAGGATTGGACTCCCTAGAATCAACCTGATCTACAACTGTAGTAGTACTAGATTAACACCTACGTTACCTAGAAGCATGAGGTCAACTATTGCCTTCCATGATTGGAATCTTTGGATATGAACTGATGTTAATAAAGGATATGCATCCAACTCAACCTATATCAAGTCCTCCATCTCAATATTCATATCCAAATCAACATCAAACTCTGGCACACGAATCTCCACTACCCAATTTGAGGTTTGACCAATATCATCAAACACAACAAGGTTTGTACCAAGTCTTCTATTTGTTAGAAAAAAAGGATCGTAGATCAATAACAATAAACAATAAACAAGATGCAAATATTAAAGCACATTACAAGAGAGACATAGATATAACTTGGTTCACCCAATATGGGCTACGTCCACACAGAAATTTCCAGTCCTTTATTATTATACCGTCCAACAAAATGAAGGGATACAATCTGTAGAAAGTCTACTATGCTTCCTCTTCACTCTCTCACAGTCTCTCTCACACAATCACAAAGACCGTATAGATTGTTTTACAATGCTACAACACAATACTCAAACATATTACAATGCATTCATTTTATAAAGGGGATTCCATGGGAAAATACCACGGTTACCAAAAACCATGGGCCCGTAAGTCACCCATTATTGACCAAGTCATGACTTTGAAATTACAACATTTTACAAGGCATTGTGTTTTAAATTTTCACTACGGGGGAGCTGCCCCAAAACCCCCTCCAAGGGGGGCACCCAAAATAGTTGTCGCCCCCTATGGACCCCCCTGAAGGCTATAGTGGGGGTGAAAGCCCCCCCCAACCCCCATCAAGTGCTAGGATCTAAACATGGATGAAATAACATCTTTGAATCAAGAAGATCAAACTCCACAACCAACATTATTCATCAATTAGTTGCACCTAAGTCAAAGGTTGTATTACACGAAAACTAAATTATTTAATTGTTTTTTCCTCAACGATTTCTCTTCTTCGTGTGAATATGCTTAAAGGAAAACCAACTGCGCTCACACACTAAAGAATTGGAAGTTTGACTTAAGACTCGAATTGCAATTTTTTGCAATTGAGGACATTGGATACCAAATTAATCCCACTAATGTGCTAGAAATGCAAAGAGTTAATAAAAAGTTAATTTAAAAAATTATATTTGTAAGTTTGGCTAAAAATTGAGGTGTTTACAATTTAAACAAAATAATTTGATAAAACAATAGAATATTTTACCTAGTTGGTCCACATCTCTTGCAATCTTATTAACATTTTTGCCAAAGGTACTTGTGCCTCAAGGAGAGAGATACACAGAGCCAGTAAGAGATGAAGACCAGGATGTTTTGGACCACATCTATAATATCACAGCAAAGGAAGAAGATTATATTGATCCTACTGCCGAACGTATCATGGATTGGCAGTGTGACAGCCCCTGCATGACAGATTCAGATGATGGCCTAGAGAATTGGTAGAGTAGACTGTATGAGCTACATGGCCATCGATGTGCCAGAATTACCAAGTATCTCAGATGGCTTGGCTCACAGACAAGAACCTTACCTATTTTTTATGGTTCGACAGACCCATAAGAGTTTATTGTGCAATTCTCAGAGCAGGTACCAGACTCACAGAAAATGGAGACTCTGGATTCAACATTCAGAGCCACAGCAGCCAGATGGTGGAATGGTCACAAAAAGTACATTCATAGTTGGGAAGCGTGCCAAAAGTCCCTTTACCTAAGATTCAGGGACCAACCTCAGGAGGTGCGAAGCAAGTTTAATGGTAAGACTAGTCCTTAGGGACATTTGGAGCAATGTTACGAGGCATGGAAGCATGTACCTCGTGAAGAATGGGTACATAGGTTTGTGCACACCCTGGAACCTATAGCAAAGAACTGGTATGCGGAGGTCGAGCTTCGCCATGGCACCGTAAGTTGGGATTGTCTTGTTGATAGTTTTGTGCTGACATTTTCTATTAATGAGGTTTCTCCTGCTTTGGACGCATCTGTTAGGTTGATCCATACTAAAGTATTTGATGATCAAGAAATAGAAAAATACCAACCTGACTGGAAGGCACAGGAAGCCAATGCCGTAGAATGTTATAACCTTGCAATTGACAAGGATGACGATCCTCGCAACATTAACATTCCAAAGTCAGAAGGACACTGCGAAGTACATGGACCAGCAGTTGAAGCCCCTGAAGTGACTCAGCCTTTGAAGACGCGGACAGTCAACATTGGATCAGAAGACCAGCCTAAATATGCTACCAGTGGAGATTATTGGGATGAAGACACAGTAAGCAAAGCGACCTGACTTCTCCATGAGTGTCGGGACTTATGTCTGATGAAGTTCCTAGACATAAGAGGAATCATTGAAGCTGTGGATGACATTTTGTCGTGGGTAGAAGCTCGACTCCATGTCGCAGATGGTGTCCAGAGGTGTCGAATGTCCTTATTAGGGCGCAGCCACAGCTACTCTTGTGCCGAAGAAGGAAAGGTCTGTCAGAACTTAAAAAATGACCATTAGAAGAAATCAAATTTGGCGGCGCCAGTACGTTCTCTGTATTAACTGCCTGTATTAATGAGATCTTCGAAAATCTACCACCGTTCGGACAAGATCTCTGTCAGATTTGGTATCATCAATGCACAGTTATGATAGATATCGTGGATGGATTCTATAAGAAGATGCCCACACCCATGACGGTTGCATTTTGCAATTTCTTGAGTTTCGCAATTGCATCCATGTCAGCTGATAGCGAGCTCCAGAAGTTAGTGAGAGAATTTGAACAGGAGTGTCTGCCGCACCTTTTCAGCCACCCCCCTCTGTCTGCAACCCGTGAAGAGACTCCCCTAGCACCGACCCAGCCAAAGCAGACACGATCTACAAGGAAAAAATTTAAACCTGAAGTTCGTTCGAAGCGGAACGAAGACAGACACTAGCAATCAGGGAAAACACCGAAGGATCCCCGGATGAATCCATCCGGCTCAGCAGAGGTCCCATTTGAAGAAGATGAGAATATTGCACCACAGTGTCCACCGTATCTTCTGCCAGTTCGACTAGGATTTCAACTCCCTCGATAGACGAAGAAGTTTACATTACGCACCCATTCGCTGCCACAGGGTGTGCAGTTGGTCGGGACAATGACAGGGAAAATAGACCGGCTCAAGTACGCTGACCATGATACAAATGATCATGGGAAATTTCCACAGTCCACACCTGGGACATACTTACACTTTGTCCACTATCAGGAGACTAGCGTGACATTATTAGAAGTAAAACAGTGGGCTGCTGGCTTGGACAAAGCTGGTTTGTTGAAGATGCTCGATGTGCCCCACTTCGGACGCAGCACACAGGTAACCGTGGTGGTCAAACAATTATTGGCATTGGTACACGATGGGTACCTATGGATAGGAAACCAGAAAATCGCTATCAATGGAGAACTCATTCACCAGATTACGGGCCTGCCGAAGGAAGGACCTGACCCTAGCATTGAGTTTGTGGGAAAGCATGAAGATATGAAACTAGCACATACCATGAAGGAACGCTTCGAGCTGACTAAAGGGAAGCGAGGGTATCAAACCTCAGCCATTCAACATCACAACATTCGCTTTGCAGCTGATCTCTTAGCCTACAAATTGATGAGAAAGTGCAGACCATATGAAGTGCCTTCCCCGATTGTAAGTATTGCTGCGAACTGTGCGGAAGAATACATTTACAACTGGGTGGCATACATCGCTAAGGAATTTCTTGAAGATGCCCGCGACACGCAGGAAAAAGGTACACCCTTTCACTATTCATGGCTGATCGTACTTATTGCCTTGATCGGGTGGAAAGAGCCCACCGAGGCGCAGTTTATTGATGTACCTCCAAGCATGTCAGGTGCAGCAAGGTACGCATCACTCTGGGTGTCGCAGGACAAAGCATCCCAGCAGATGATGAACACTGTGTTCTACTTTTATGCCATGAGTATCTCATATGAGATTGTCAAGACCCCACGGCTCAGTAATGAGCTATTCTCCCAATATGAGGGAGTGGCCAATTTCAGGGCCGACATGCACAATGTCTTTATCCAGGCCCGCGTAGATCAGAAGAAGGCATGCTGGAAGTTGCCATATGTGGTGACCAAATACGACATCCTCGCGGTAATCCAGCAGTGGCTGGCTGAATGGCCGAAGGACGAAGGAACAAAGCCTAATATCCTACATTAGAGGAATTTTGGGGTCTAAAATGGCCCTCCTAAGGAAAATAATAAAATAATAGTTAAAATAATAAAATAATACTTAAAATAATAAAATAATATTGATTAATTTTGGAGGAAGAAAGAAACAAAACTACTTTTTGTGTTCGTATTTTCGACATATCTCCCTGTGTTTTTACTCAAATTTCGATCGTGAGAGCTCGTTGGATGCGGAATTTGATTCCGCATCCAATGAGCTCTCCCAATCAAAATTTGAGTAAAAACACAATGAGATATGTCGAAAATACGAACAAAAAAAGTAGTTTTTTTTAATGACAAATATGTCAATTCAACCATTATGGTTGACTTATTTTATTGAAATTCTATTGGTTCTTGAATTCCAACTCACAAAAACTTATTTTGGCACGTTTTCTTATAAGGCCCATTTTAGACCCCAAATTTCCTCTAATGATCCCTCTGGTCACCAATGTGTGCACTGGCCCTAGTCAGATGCAGTAGCAAGATCTCCCAGAGGACAGCGAAGAGCAAACTGAGTCGCAGCAGAGTGAAACCGACCAGGGTGGAGATGGCGGAGACGAAGGAGAAGAAGAGGAGTCGGTCAAAACCATATCAGACCCTAATCGACCAGATAAGCGCAAGTCACCAGAGGCCGAAGAAGTGACCAAACTTTAGTCCCGCAAGAAAACGAAAGCGTCGAAAGACAAGAATATCGATGAAGAGCCTACCCTGACCAGTGAAGAGCTTAATCAGGCTCTGTCGAAATCCATAGAAGTTCTCACCAAGAAATGGTCAAAGTTTGCAGGCACGCATATTGATGCCATCACTAGTGTAACAAAGCAAATCTCGGAGCTGAAGCAGTTAGCAAAAAAATCAGCGACGGGCACTGCAGCAAGTAGTGCCCCAGTACCTGCGTAGCCAGACACAAGACAATGGCCAGTTTGAGAACACCGGGGACAGGTCTCAAGTGCCGCACTCATCATAACCAATGTAGCATCTCGCGCGGAGATGAGCATGATAGTTGGAATAGATTATACTAAGATGTCCATGATGGAATTACATCTCTGTCAGTCAGCCATCGCAGAGGAAATCCAAGCCCGAGACCACCACTCAAAAATACTATTGGAAAATACCAGGAAGCAGAACGATAGCCTTGTAGCACAGTTGGAGGAAGCGGAGCAGAGAAAGAGCGACACAGAACGTAAGCAGGTCACATTAGTGCGAGTAGTGGAGGAGGCGTGTCGAAGTCTTCCTGACTTCGACATCCAGAATGAGGAAGAACTGGAGCAAAGAATCGCCAAACTAAAATACTACGCAGTGAAATAGAGAAGCTTAAAAGTAGAACATGAGGCTCATATTTCGAAGCTTCAACTCCGCGTTATCCCAGAAAGCCCACCAGAGGTCAGAGAGCAACGCCGCGCAGACATTCAGGCCTCAGTAGCAAAAATCTCAGATACTGTGAGCAGCGCAGCAAAGCTACTAGAAGACAGTGTTGAGGCCTGGACCACCCTACAGGAACATCCAGAAGTCGCACAGCTGCAAGAAGCTATCAGGCAGCCACAGTCAGAGTCGGATGCAGTAAAAGCAGAAATTAAGACTCTGCCGCCTATGGAGAAAATGCTCAAGGTAAATTGAAGCAATGAACTCCAGCAGGAAATCGAGTCGTGCAGAGCAAAAGCAACATAAGTGGAAATGTTATGCAGCCACTTCTCAGCGAATCTTTCGAGTTGAGTACTGCTGTGGACACCCAACTCAAAGTTCTGAAGGAATATGATGCATTTGCGCAGAAAAAGGCCAGCGAAGCATCAGCCGCAATATTGTAGGAGTTGGTCGAAAAGGAACAAGCAACCGACAGTATCATGCATGGTCTTAACAAGCAGTTCACTATCTTTGCTGACAAAGTTCGCCTACCACAAGAGAAGCAAAGTGTCCCGGGACGGGCCACTAGTGAGTCTTAAGAGCCTGTTGGGGCGCGCACCTTAGCAGTCCCTAATTTTGGTAACTCCGTGGTTTTTGTGGAAGTTGTAAGTGGAGTTACGACTCAAAACAGTCTTAGGGGTGTCGGGGTTGAGTAAAAACATTCTTTTTTTAATAAACCCATGGTTTAAGTCCAGGGTTTAGGGTTCGGGGTGCCCATGGTTTAAGCACATGGTTTTGTAATAAGTGCACTATAAATAAGCACTCTTGTAAAGAAGTCAGTTTAGGCTTTTGATGTAAGATGAATTAATGCGAAGCTAAGGCTTGTTTGTAAGAAGGTTAAGTCCCAGCTGTGTGCGTGAACAACCTCTACAGTTGTGTGCGCAGAGGGTTTTGGGTGATAAAGGAAATCTGCAGCTGTGTGCGCAGAGGCCTGCAGCTATGTGCGCGGCCTTGAGGACTTGAAGGGATCTGCAGCAGAGTGCACAGATCATAACTATGGTTTTTGTAAAGAGTTGAATAAAACACAGTTCTGTGGACGTAACCCCTAAACTGGGGGTGGACCACGTTATATCGTGTGTTGTGGTTTTTGTTATTTTGTTGTTATGTTCTTTATGCATTGATAAATATATATCTGATAAGTAAGATCACTGCTAAATATTAACTTCGCTGGAATTCCCAGTAAAGGGTTAAGCAAGGCACTATTTGTTTATCTAACCGCGAAGCTAAAGAAATAACTATTAAAGCTCTACATTGTATGATTATAAGTGTTAGAAACTAAAGGTATGGTAATATCCCTCTTCTGCTTGCACAAACCTGATTCTGCAGCACCCCATAGCTGTTTCAGGTGAGACTGCAACCTGTTCGCAAGTTGTTTCCGAAAGGGCCAACACTGTGGGTCTTTTGTTGGTGCAAATTTAATGGTATAAAGCCCGGGTCTGCCCTATAGCCCAACAAGGGACATTACAATGCCCCTCAGCTATGAAGAAAGCATATCCAAAAATCACATGGAGGCCTTTGAAATTTATTTTTCACCATGATATAAGGATTAGTTGAATGCCATACAAATACATATTTAAGGACTTTAGAGAAATAGTGAGGAAACAATTCTCCTTTTCCAAGGGAGGTTTAATAAAATAAATAGATTTGGATGGGGATATTGTGACTATAACAACTACATAAGAGATTAGATTAGAATAAATTCTTGCATCTCATCTTGCTGAGCAAAAAAGGATAGGGAACTCATACTCAGACTCCTTTGCAAACAAAGTCTCACAATTGATCCTTTGAGGTTATATGGAGTTGAGGTAAATCCTGAGCAGGAGCCCTTATTGAAGAAGATGAGGAACCTTAGGTAGATGGAGTTAGAGAAGAGGATGTTAAATCAGAGGAGAATGCTTCTGGTTCGACAGGAGAAAGCAATGGTAGCATAGTAGAAGACCTAAGCAAATAACCCGATAAGCAGGTATCCTTGGTGAAAGCTTCTAAAGACAAAAATGGGGATAAGATTGAATGGAAATAAGTTGAAATCAATGATTGGATACTTGAATTTGCTCAATTTTTTTGCACACGCGTAGACGTTAATCCATATGCACACTTGTATCTGCATGAAGTAGGGATGGATTTATTCCCTAGGGCAATGGAAGAAACTATTACTCGGTTGAAGTATGCCCTTTCTTACAGGATTCCCATCATAGGTTTCATAAGGACATTCCTTGGAAGAAAGTGCAGAAAATTTATTTAGGGAATGATGATAAATTGTATAAAAAATATCAGATTTCAACTCTTGATCCTCTTATTATTCAAATGGAATACCAATTAAAATAAGTGTATCAACAAGTCCATGAACACCAATGCCAATAGGTCTATGATACATATTTGATTTCTTTGTAGTTTCCGCGGGATATTAATTCACATCAATGATTTTGTTCAGGTTCTGAGAAACTATTGATGTGACCTCTCTTACCTTATCAAAACCAAAATAGAATTTCTTAGACCCATGCTACCAAAAATCTTAGAAGGATGAGACTTGACAGGAACAGCCCTTAGTATTATGAATCTTGAAAAAGAAAGCGATGCCAAATTACAAGCTACACTTACCGTTGGGATAGTGTACTAAATAATTTCCACGATCGACTCCTCTTCATCATCTTTAGGAACTAGGGTTTCACTCCCTTTTTTTTCACTTAATCCCCCATCCTCTTTCTTTACAAAATGAGTTTAAAAAATAACATAGATGTCAATTGAATATTTAGGAAGACCCACATAACAAAGTTTATAGTAAACGTTTGAAACCGTATAACATGGATTATCATTAGGGCATAGATTTTTTAGCTTATGAACTTCTCCACTTTATTGCATCAAACAAGCAACACCAAGTTAAACAAAATCCCACCCTTTCAACAAATTTTAAGGTGCTTATTGTCTCTCCATATGAGTCTAGTTCAAGGCTTATGTGCACAAACAACAGGGTATTCCAGGAGATTCTTTTGTTATAGTAATTTGGAGGCTTCACCAACATGACCATATTCAATGATTATGGATTTCCAAAACATCACATTTATTATAGGCCTGAAATAGCTTCAATGCATCATCAACATGCTCATATCTTTTGTCAAGAACTGCTTTGTGTGAATCATCAACACACTTGTATAATTTGTGAAACATTTGTGTGCATCCTCTATGCTCCCATATTTGATGTACATGTATATCAAATCGCTCCCTTGCAAAGCTATTAAACTAGAATCCTTTGGGCTAGCAATATGGATTGCTCAAAACAAATTGAAGACAACTAGTAACTGAACATATAGTTGAACAAAGGGTGAGCTAAAAATTAGTACTCAAAAGGTAGAACCCGAGAACTTGAGAATAGTAAGCTTTCTGATTTGGATCTAGAGACACGACAGGCAGTTGAAAAAATGATGGTATTGATAAGTTTTCTCTGCTAATTAGCTCTATTTGTTAGACCTCTACAGAAATTCCAGTTATCTACAATGACAATAGTGATTCTTTCTTTATATGGGTAGTGACTAGCCATTGTCCTATTCTTTTTCTAACAATGGTTTTGATATTCTACTAGAATTAACTCCTACCAATTTTTGGTGAAAATAATTAAAGTTGTGATGATGGACATATTTCTAAAAGCTCCAAACATATTAGACTTCCGTTGGTTTCTCCTCGTGTTGCATGACCAATAAGGATTGCTTGTTTCTATTTGAGATTGTAAAATTGAAAACCAATGCTTCTGAGCATACACAACCTTCCTTGCCTTTACCCTGCTGCTCATATTTGAGGTATAGTTTATCAAAATCTTCACCCAAATAGTCTCCTAGACCATGAGACTGATTAGGGAAGAACAATGACTAGGTGGAGATTCCAACGTCTTTTTTTTAGTTTCTTGTTTTCATATACTTTTTTATATTTTTTGTTTTCATTTAAGATGGATTGATGCTAGTTTTAATTCTTTCACAAAAAATTTGACCTTGACCTGAAGCTGAAAGATTCTAAATTCACATTTTCAAATGTAAATCTTAGACATTTTTAACTATAATTCCCTGTAAATCAAACCTTCCATGTTTATGGTAAAATTAACCAAATCACGACCTAGGAAACCAAGTCCAGATATCACATTGTAGCTCTATCCAATACATACTTATAGTTCCCATGAACAAATACATTTGTGAGGTGAATTAGTTGGAATATAATATTATAAATTCCCATAACCATGCTCAACAACCTTGCCACATATTTCTACAACCTCCTGCTCCTCCTCCTTCAAGATGATTGTAAATATAAATGGGAGGAGGTGGAGTTAAATGATGGAAAGCAAGATTCCCAACTAACAGATCGACAATATGGGGTTGGTTTTCTTTCGCCAGCTTTGTGAAATGACGCCATGAAACCTTTTGAGCTGCAAGAGCACACAATATCCCACCCGAGACAATGTACCATGATCAATTAAAAAAACGTTGCTCACCCTTCTCCTACCCCAACTTGTCCTCAGCTTCCTCTTGCTTAATTTCAATAAATGTCTCAATTTTCTGTCTAGTACTGCTACTTCTGAAAAGGAGATCATCTTCTACTTTAGGAACAACTTCTTCTTGTTTCTTGATTCTTTCATACAGTCAAATCCCATGCCAATGTCAAATTCTTGATACCCATATCTGAGTATAATGTTGCTTACTGGCCATTTTTTCGGTCAAAAGAAACGATCTTTTTCCAAAGCGAAATGAAACTACACAACTTAAAACCATATAATGAAATCATGAAATTTGCATTAAAACTAAAACTATTGTTTATTCCCATTTTTTTTTAGGGAAAAGACCCAATTCTTTTTGGCAAAGTGAAATAATTAGCCTTTTAAATCTAATGACAACTTAAAACCATATAATGGAAGCATAAACTACAACATCAACAATTATACAAATTTTGAAAGACTCGAATGAATAGGATTCCAAATCACATGGTCCTTACGGGAGTATTTCCTTTTCTTGTTTATCTAATCATCTTGTTCAACTTTATTTCCAGTGGATTTCGTTATACTCTTTGTTGTCTTTAGCATAGTAGTTGTTTCATGCATTGCGGTCTGTCGAAGAAGTTGTTGTGGTCATCTCAAGACTGCAAGTTGTTATATTCTAAAGAATTTATAATTTGTCAACCAAGTGTTAAGCTAAATGTTTATTAAAATTTATGTAAACACTAATTATATTATAATATGATTATATTAAAATATGATTTAGTATAAATTTTACTTACATATATATTTAAATAATATTACATTTTTTTTAATGTGTAAAAAGTTTTACAAAAGTATTGGATTCTTTCTTTTTAAGTAGATAATAGCATACCTTGCATGTTTTATAAACTGTCAACCAAATGTTAACCTAGAGTAAATAATATGGTAATACATTGTCAAATTTAAAAATGTTATATTTTGTTTGACCTTTATCTATTCTTTTTTGTAAAAGTAAAAATAACAAAATAAAAATTTTAAATTATTATTTATAAAAAAAAATCACTTAGATACCACCAAAGATTGTATTTATTAATGGAGATTGTTTGACTTTAGCATAAATATAAATATAGTATTATACCATGGACTTTGTTAGAAAACAAAAAAATGAGTTTAATTTTTTTTATTATTATATGTGATAGGTAGTTATTATTCTACATTTTTGTATGTTGTATGGTAATATATAAAAGATGCAATCTCTTTGACACAAATGAAGCTAGCAGAAATATTTTCAAATTATATTGTTTCTTACGTTTAAATTTATAGTTTTACACTAAACCACTAGATTTTGTTAATTTTTTCAAAGCGTTATAGGTTGGAAGGTTTGTTTAAGGGAACTACAACTCTAAATCATGGCATTATTGTCCTTTCTTCATCAAACCTAGATTTGATATCAATCACAAATTTCCACTCAATTGTTTGGTAATAGTCCAAAAACTTTGCTACTCGTCCCTTTATCTCTTTGAAATAAGTGAACATTTTCCTCATGGAAATACAAGTACATTGCAAAAAGGCTCATAATATAGGTGTATGTATGTTCTCTCATGTCATTTTTTAAAACTTTATATAACTATATTTAAAATTTAAGATTTTCAACTTAAACATACCTAATATTCAATGTTGCAAACATAATGAATACAATAGAGGGTGTTTCATGTTTCAAGCATATACTTTACAAGTGAGCACATCTAATAAAGAAAACCCAACCAAATCCCTTCCAAGCTATGTTTATGTGGGTATTTCATATAATCTCTCTCATTTTGAAATTTCATATATTCTTCATTTATTTTTGTAATTTCTCAATTTTGTATTATCAAAATATATTATAAGACTGGTAATAAATTTACAATTGTTAAGTTTACATGTGGGTAGACATTAGATTGAAGGATTTTTTTGGTGTTATTGTGAGCCAGGTCCCATTCTACAACGATACAAAACTTATGTGACCCAATAGATGGCACGTGTTTTAAATGAGGAATTTAAAGTGTCATGTATACATGCATGTATACTTTGGCACATGTTTTGAATAAGGAATTTAAAGTGCCATGTAGACTTTCCATCCTAAGGAATGTGATATATACAATATATTTCCCAAACACTTTGCAAATCATATGCCATTCATTAATGGGAGTATAAAACTTCAATTTCTATAATCCAAATTAAATTGCAAAACTTAATGATAATAATGGATAATGATTACCTTAGGGATACTAATGGATGGCTCAAACATGCATTTATCAAATGGATACAAAAGTTTTATAAATATTTTTTGTTAAAGTATTGTACCTTCGGAAGATATTCTATTGTACTTTTGTTGTATTCTCCTTCGGATATGTCTTTGATGTAATTGGTCATGTAAAATTCATGAGGTAAACCCTCCATTGTAAGTCGAGGAAATAGTACCCAAGTGTCAATATAATAAATACTATTTGTGGTGTCTAGTTGGACAAGTGGGCCCAGTCAATTAGAGAAGTCAGCCATGTTAGGTTAGAGGGCAAGTCAACTGAAGAATATAATTAGGTGATGCGCCTCTCTCATTCTCACACATCTTACACTCAATTATTGTGCTGGAAAGAGAGAGGGAGAGAGAGAGAAAGTGTATACTGTGGAAGATGAGCAACTATTCTTGTTGCTAGGATTTTACAATGTCTTCGTCGAATTCTATACTGAGGAATTTTTGCGAGGTTTTCTCCATTGTGGTTTCCCCAAGGAAAATCTTGTGTTCTCTTGTGTTGTTGCATTTGCCTTTCTTTCAGCGATCCTTTGATTATGGGATGATGCACAATCATGGACTCCTTTAAATGCACTTTAGATGCCACATAATACTGAAAAAACCTGGAACCTCTGACTTGAGGTGACAATTAAGGGTACTTCCCTAACGGATTTGAAGATGAAGTAAAATGACAAAAGATAGGTAATTGAATCAGATTTAATAATATATAACATTTATGCAGAAAAAATGTGTGTAAATGATTATAAAATTAGTTTTCATTAAATTGGGTTTTCAAATTTTCAGCACATCATAACATATATGTTTGTGCAGGTGCAGCACTATATGAGGTAAATGGTGTCAATTTGGGATAACATCTTGTAGACATATAAAGGACATATGGGCCTAGTGCAACATTATTTATTCAGAATTTTTCACGAATTATTTTTATTATTATTAATTATTGAAGTCGGAAAAGCTTGAAATGAAAATGTTCTGTGCAAGTGCAACACTTTAGGGGCAAAAATTAATGAAATCCTTGATTTCTATATATAATATTGTAGATCTCGCTCTCTTCTATTGCACCATATAGTTTTCTTGGGAAATGGTGAAGGCAATCAAAAGTTATATAAAAAACAATCAATGTATCTATTTTCAAAAACTAACGTGTGTCATTTAGAAAAGTAATAATAAATAAATAAAACATGCATTTTAAGGAAAAAATTACATATTCAGAATCGTAAGATTGTACTCTACAATATTCTATATTTTCATAAAAAATATTGTGTTTGTCGTTGAAAAACATGCAATCAAAACTAAGCATATTGATAGAGCTCTAAAATACAGGAAATAGCCCTGATTTATTTGTCCTAGCCAATAGGTTCAATAGTCCTAAGCTATTTTGGAACATAATTCCAAGCCTTGTTCCCGCCAATTTTTTAAATTTAAAAAAAACGCATATGTGTTTTAGTATTATTCATATCGCATATGCGATATATCACATATGCCCTATAACACATATGTGTTTTAGCTTTAGTAGCTTGGTACGAAAGTAAAAAAGAGTTTACCAAGTTAGTGGATAGGATTTGGGAGAACCCACATCTAAAAAGAAAAGATCATGGTAATTATTGGCCCCTCCAAAGTGGTTTGGTGTGGAAAAAGGATGACGCTTAGCCTAAAATTTGTGAATGGTTGTGGATAATGAGGTCATATTGATGATGATGGTTAACGTCCACTCAGACCAAACTTTGGTCTATCAGACCCAAAGAAATCCATTATTTAGTTTGTTTTAAAATTGTATTTCTATGCTCAAAGAGCTTGGAGAGAAGTGTCCCGAGCTCACTATAACTTTGACAAGTTAAAAGGCTAGGAAGGTCAGAATTACAACAAAGATTATGAAACTTAGATCTAATGTGGGTGTATGCAGGGCATTCTAAGAGGAAGTGTTTTTCATCCTCAATTTTCATATTCTCACAAAGATGGCGGATCCTTTCTACCCATGGTGTTTTAGGAACTGCCCAACGACCCGTTTCTCTATGAAGCTCAGGAGAGTTTATTCTTATCTTGGCTATATTAATTTTTTTCTTTGAACTAGCTAAAACTGAGAGATACTTTTGATCTTCTAGAGTAGGGTTGATGACCTCCTTATAATATCTTAATTTTCTTTTATCCTCTAAATCTTTCTCACACCACATTTTCTCCTTAAACTTAGAAGTGACAATATTTTTAATGTTATTTATATTTTGCAATGCAACATTTTCGTCGATCTCCCAACGGTTTAACCAAGCCCTGGTATCTTTATACCAACCTCGCTTAAGCCTTAGGTGGTTTTGGATGGAATTTAAAGCTAGTTTAGGAAGTCTATGGTCTCCTATGTTATTGATTTTGTGCTTGTACAACAGGAACCTAGTCATAGCTAGGCTCTTGATGGGGGAAAGATGCACTTCTATAAGAAGAATAGGGTAGGGTGTATTGATTTTAATTTTGAGTTTATACGTTACAAAATGCTTATGTATTTTCTCAATATTTCTTTGGGATTCTCTAGAGATGTTGCAATCCCACACCTCACACCCATACAAGATAATGGGATTGACTAAATTTTGAAAGAGGAGCTTCCTTTTATCCCACATCACAAGGTTTGCTGCTTTACAATTATTTTCAAGACCAAAATAAGCTTTCCACCCTCCATTAATCCTTTTATTAATGTTATAGTTCTAGTTGAGCTTGTGATGAATACAAATTCCTAGGTATTTGTAAGAAGACACTTCCTCCAATTTTCTATTTTCATACATAAAATTAGCGTAATTTTCCTTCTTGGACTTGATAATCATAATTTTTGTTTTTTCAGTGTTAACAGTCATACCCATGGTAGAGAGAAAATCCTTAAGAAGCCTTAGTTGCTTATCAAGATCAGATGGACACCTTTCCAGAAGAAAAATATCGTCAGCATAGAGAAGAAGCATGATGACTATTCTAGCTAATATCGTGCTAGCACAACCTGCTTCCTCTAAACAACCTTCTATCTTATCTATTTAAATGCCAAAAAGGGTGGGGGAGAGGCAGAAACCTTGTTTAACTCCGATATTACATTTAATATTTTTTGACCACCCCTCATTGGTCTTAAACTTAGCAATGACATTCTCGTATAACCTTATTGCAGTGGCTCTCAACTCGAAAGGAACCTTTAGCTCTTCTAATCTGTTCCATAGGTTACTTCTAGGTACTGTGTTGAAATCCTTTCTAAATTCCACGAAGCAATAGAAGAGATTGGATTTATCATTATGACACTCCTCCACAATTATCCTAAGCATAACGATATGGTCTGTTGTAGAGTGTTTCCTTCTAAAACCTGCTTGGCCTTTAGCCTGCTTATCTTCACTTTTAAGCCAATTGTTGATTTTCTTTTTCAAAATAATACCATATAACTTGGCTAAGAGAGGGCTAATCACAATTGTCCAATAATTAGAGGGGTTGTTTGTATCCCCACTTTTAAAAATAGGGATAATTAGGTTTCGAGTCTAGGGTTTAGGGAACCCTTGCTTCACCACTTGATTGAAAAGATTATGGATGTGAGGGTTGAGGACATGACCTACAATTTTTATTATTGGAGGTTCAAGGTGCTTGTCCATGGTGCGTGTTCATGGTGCTTAAGACATGGAAGCTTCTTTTTAGACTTAATGATTGAGTTTTATTACCTAACTTTTCTCTAAAGCTCTAAACTCATATCTAAAACTAAAATATTCCTAATGGTAACAACACATCCATTGTCAGGATAAGGATTGCGAGATCATTTATGTGTTTTGAAACATTATTTTTTTTCGTGGACACATAAAAGCATCTTTTAGGGCCTAAGGCCAAGGTGTCAACTCTTGACTATGTTGAGGCTCCACGATGTATACATCGTGCTCAATAACTCATAATCATACTAATATTCCCACTTGGAGGCCAAATATCTTCTTAAGACGTGATTTTTTTCGTTCAAGGCATCATTCTTGGGTCAATATTCCTATAACATTCATTTAGGGCCTACGACATAGGGTTTCTCCCAAAACTATGTCCAGGACCTTGATATCCATGCATAGTTTTCCAAACATCCTATTATTTCTAATTACCCCACATGGAGGATACGAATATGCTCATGAGGTCATGTATGGTGGATCAAATTTCATTCTTAAAACTATATTCTAAGAAGTTTTCTTTAGGGTACAAGGCCTAGGTTTCCTACCTTAACAATGTCCAAGATCCATGGATTCATATCTACTATCCAAAACCTTCTAACGGAATCCATGTCACCACTCGAAGGAAAGGGTAACTTCAAGAGGTCATGGTTGGTCATTTGAGGTGTTTTTCATGGTCATGGATTCCTAGAAGCTTTTTTTAGAGTCCAATCCCAATGTTTACTCCCCCAACAATGTCGAAGGCCACACGACCCATGCCTAGTGCTTGTAAGTCAGATGAGGTGATTTGAGGTATCATTTTATGACTTAGATGGATATAATATTCCTTTATGGACTATGGCTTGGTTTTACTCCGCCAACCATGTGTAAGGCCTTGAGACCCATGTCTACTATTTAAAACCTATCGATGGCATGATTATCCCCAGTTTTTGGGTAGGGATACCATCAATAGGTCCTCTGTGGTAGTTTGAAGTGTATTTATTTACCTTCAATGACTAAGGGATTCATTTAGGGCCCAAGGCTTGGGTTTCCTCCCATTTCCATGCATATGTCCTCGAGACCCATAACTACTGTTAAAAAAATCCCAACTTCTTGCATATCCCTAATCTAAGGCCCCCTAGAGAGGTCATGTGTGGTGTCTTGATACGTTATTCTTTCCTGTGGATCCCTAGAATCTTCATTTAGTGTCTATGACCCAGGTTTCCTGATCGCTCCACCATGTCAAGGATCTCTAAACCCATCCTTAGTGATTAAAACAACCTAATGGTATCAATGCCCACACACAAATATAAGAATGCCCTCAAGAGGTAACATATGGTGGTTTAAGGTGTTATTGGTGGTCCTAGATGCCTAGAAGCTTCATTTAGGGCCTAAAGTATAGGTTTCATCCCTTGACAATGTATAAGACCCCAGGGCCCTCCCTCCCACTTATATTTATTCCCCACCCACCAATCCCTTCCCTTTATATTTGTCCTCCCTCCAGTCCCCACTCTCGCCCATGCCCATCCCTCCATTCCCCTTATATTTATCCTCCCTTCATCCCCCCCATATATGTCCCATACCCATCCCTCCCTCCCATGATTCCCTCTACACCTTCCTCTCCCTCCTTTGACTCCCCCTCCCTTGAAGCTGAGTCTATTAGAGTCCGTATCGAGTCAGTATTGAGTCTATAACAAGCATGTATGGGATTTATATCAAGTCTGTAATAAGGTTATAAAAGGAGGAACTCAAGTTGTAAATGGGTTAGCCAATTATCTAGTTCTTGCTTAGATGGTTTTGAGATGATTAGTTGATACAACAATTTTAAGTCTACAGACTCTTGCAAAAGACGCTTGAGCTAGACTAGAGATGGTTAGTTTAGGTTAATGAATCTGGATATTTGAGTGCATCAGAGTAGTGTTTCTGCAGTTGAGTGCGTAGACAGATAGAGAAGGTCGATTCGATCTAGGCTATGTGCATATCGCTACGTAGGAGTAGAGTAGATTGATAAGGATAGAGAAGAAAAGAGAGCATGAGAGGGAGTAGAAGTCAGTTGATATAGAAGAGAAGATCTTGAACAAAGTCTGTAGCTTTATGTATAGATAAAAGGTCTATTTATTTCCTCATGCCAATGCCATATCAAGAAAACCTTGTGTTTTTTTCCTAGATGGGTTTCCACGTTACATGTTGTGTATATGTGTGAATGTTGAGTAGCTTAGACAAGTGCATATTTACTGTGTTTAACAATTGATTGTTTATTATGCTATAGATGGATAGATGTGTGAATTCTGCATTTCAGTAATGAATATGTCGATGATGTCTTTTCATTGTGTGTTGCATAATATTGCATAAATAAGGGTAAATCATACTTCGGTGTTGATATATATAACATGCAAACCACCAACCCACCTTCCTGTTCTTCATTGGAAACCTTGGTGCAGAGCCAGGGACCTAAAACACCCTCCCACACAAACTGTGGACATATGGTTCTGCCAATTACCCATAAAACTGAGATATCTTGGGTGAGACGACATCTATGTCACAGGTGTTATTGGTTGGGATCTGATCCATCGGGTCAATATCTTGGGCTTTGTTGTGCTGACTAAAAAAATGGTTGAACCTGGGCTGTAGGGAGAAAATCCAACAGAATGACTTCAATATTTTCTCCGGTAAACATCTCTTCTGGAGTCTTATTCCCAAGGGTACTTTGGAAGATTCTATTATGTACATATACTGGTGTTTTGGATGCTTATGCCCATAGGCACATAGGTAGATCTTGATCATGGATCATAGATTTTAAATATTTTATGATATATCTATTCTTTATTTTTGTCAAACCATTTTCTTGTGGATTATAGGGAATGGTAATCTCCCTCTTAATCCCAGCTTCTTTGTAGTACTTGTTGAATTCACTTGATGTGAATTATCCTCCATTATTTGATCTTAATATCTTCATCCTCTTTTCAGAGAGGTTTTCTACAAAGGCCTTAATCTCTTTGAACCTTTCAAACACTTCATCCATCTTCTTCAATAAATAGATCCAAGTTTTGTGGGAGTGGTCATCAATAAAGGAAGCATAGTAAACATACCCTCTTAATGAAGTAGTTTGCATTGGATCGCATATATCTGAATGAATAATTTCTAAGATCCCTTTTGCTTTGATGTCACTATTTGGATAAGGGTTCTTAGTATTATTTCCTTGTGCACATCCTTTTCACACTTCTTCATGATCTATCTTAATCTATGGTAACCCTATCAAAACCTTGCTTGCAATTGTTAATTATTTGTAATTTATATGAGAAAGTATTGTGTGCCATATCTCACATGGGCTTATGGTACTAGTCATCAATGTTGAATTTGCATGTCCCTTTAATCTGTAGAGTCCCCCTTCTTCAACTCTAATCACTACTGCATCATCTATATTTTTTCCTTTTGTCCACATGAGGACTTCTCCATCCACAAAAGAAACTCTAAACCATTTCTTATCTAAGGATGATATAGAAAGGAGGCTCTTCTTTAATCCAGGGACATATAGTAAATCCTTCATCTTCATGGACTTTCCAAAGTCCAACTTATAGGATGCTTCTCCCATTCCTTTGATGGGATATTGGTAATCATCTCCAACCATTACGTTGTGTGGGGACTCCTTTTATACAAGACATGAGAGTGAGTCCTTATAACCTGTCATGTGCTTGGAGGCACCACTATCTACTATCCAGGTTTCATTCCCAATTGATACTGAACCTGTGAGTGCAGAGATCAAGACATATTCTTTACAGGAATCTTAATTTTCCTTATGTATTTCCTCATCTTCTTGATCATTGTCTTTAGAAGCATGAGCCTGGAATCTTTGTTCTTGTTCTTGAATCGTTCTTCCTTCATGGGACAATTTATAGTAATGTGTCCCATCTTATGAAAAGTGAAGCATTCATTATTTGAGAAGTCTTTATTGAACTTATTAAACCCTTGAGATTTTCTAAGAGGATGTTCCTAACTCTTTCTATTGTTCTTGCCTTTGGTATGGACTGCCAAAGCTTGATCCTCATTTTCATTTAGCTTCTCTTCTCTAGCTATTATTCTTTCTTCTTCTTGAACACATTCTTCCCATAAAATCAAAACTTGGTCAGCCTTATTCTTGAACAATTTTCTCAAATCAAGGATTCCCAATATCTTAGAAGACCATTCAAGTGTTCATTATAATTTCTGCTTCTTCAACCATATCACCAATAGCTTCCATCTGCTCCTTGATTTGAGCTACTCTTGTGAATTTTAATTGCATGGTTTCTGAGTTTCGATCCTTTACACTTTTGAGGTGATTCATCAAGGCCATATTTCTATTCATAGTTCTTCCTTCAAATAAGTTGGATAGAGCATAAAACATTTCCTTTGGTGTCCTCCTTGAGGATACTTGAGGAATCAAGCTATATTTGATGGATTCAACTATGATCCTCTTAGCCTTGACCGTATCCTTCTTATATTTGACCTGAGCTTCATCTTCTTTTGGCTCTACAACTTCCTCCTTTATAAATCCTTCTAGGTCATTTTCTTCTAGGATGAGCATGATCTGATACTTCCATGCTATGAAGTTTTCAGCACCCTCAAGCTTCTCATCTATCTTGGTACTCTTTGTCATCTTTTAACAAAATGAGAACTTCAAATGGAATTAGAGGAAGTAATCCTTACTTGTTGAATACAAATTATGGATGAAATTCTTTGGGATGACCTAGGGTTTGATGAAGAAACCCTAATTTTATAGATCACTGGTAGGGATGAATGATGGAAAATGCATGCCTTCCCAGATGAGCTAGACTATATCTTTCTTTTCTTAGATTGATGATGGAGTATCAGGAAAACTGAATCCCTATTTCTTGTCAACAGTAGTGTCTGGTCCAAAATTGAAACTTATTGGAATTCAGTTATTTTTTCACAGAAAGATGCACCCTTCTAGGGTGAGTTGAGTGAACCCTCTTTTTTGGTTAATCTGTCGAGGTATTTTTTTGGAATAACAAACCCTAGTTGTGTAGTGTCTCCTTTTAGGGTGGCTCTGATATTATGTTAAGTTTTCTTAATTGCTTATATGATATTCTAAAACAATTTACAATAATAGGATCACTGAAAGAACAACAAGAACAATAACACAAAGAACACAAAAATATTCCTCAGGGAAACCATAAGGGATAAAACCCCACAAAAATTCCTCAATATAGAACTCAACTAGAGCAGCATAAACCCAATACACATGCTTCTTTCTTCTTCCTGGCGCGCTTCTTCTTCTCTCTCTTGCAAAATTGCTTGAGTGAAGTGTGTACAAATTAAGGGTAGAACCTCCATATTTATCTTTGTCTCTTGACTTGACCTAGAACCTAGTAGGGCTGACTTGTCTAACTAACACAGCCGACTTGTCTAGTAATACACCAAAAATAATATTTATTATAATGACACTTGGGTACTATTGACCCAACTTACATCCATAGGTTTACATTGATTCTTTTAATGACTCTTACTTGACGAATCTCATATCCTAAAGGAGGAATGCAATCAGTACATTTGGAATATCTTCTGAAGCTACAATACTTTAACAACTAACATTCAGAAACTCAATATCTTGCCAAATGTACAGGGACAATCCGCTGACCTACTTCAAAACATTTAATTTCTATTCTTCTTGAACACCAATTCTAGCCATGAGTCGATATAACTCGTCGGTGTAGCTCTGCATGGACTGGTCTTTCCATTTCCTTAGTTGTTGCCAATTCTTATAGTGTTGTTCAATGTACATGGATGGGTAGAAATCCTTCCATTCATACTCAAAAAAAAATTCTCATGTCTCTATGGGGTCTTCGTATTTCTCCCATCTTTGTCGATAGGTTCTCCCACCAGCAGTGCACAGAGGTCGACATATTTACAGATGCAATGGTGATGTTTTCATCTTCTGAGAGTTTGTTCACAAACTAATAGGATTCCAGTTGTTGTACCCAATTGTCTACGGATTCCACGTCAATCTTTCCTTCTAGATTCGGTATGTCCAAGTTCATTTGCACCTTGAATGGACTGATTTTGTTGGAGTTGGATCTTGTCAAGTATCCTCCTGATATCGAGGCACATCGTGTTAGAATATCATTGAACTGGGTGAATATTTCAATTTATTGTTGAGCTATTTCTTTCTCTATGAGTTGATATGTCTCATAAGTTGCATGTTTATTGTTTGTGTCTCTAGCCATCTTCGTTCTAGTGGTGCGAGTAGATAGATACTCTAAATTCGAAGGTAGTGTCTGCTTGGATTGATGAGTTTGCATGCGTATTTGAACATGCATAAGTCAGGTTACCTCAACAGAAGTCTCTACAAACGACTTAAGAACAAACAAGCTCTGATACCAATGATCCAATCTTGCCTAGATGCATGACGTGGACAATAGTTAGATTGTATGAATCAAGTATCATTATGGAGGAAGCATATTAATAATAAGCAAAGTAGGAAATGCACTACACACAGAAACACACACACAAAGACAATATGCAAGAATTTGAACCAATCTATGTTACTTCATTACTGCTACATTACTGTTGTATGTTACAATAATGTACATGCTTAAATAGAGTGTTGAGAATTCTTCGGTTGTCTTTCCGTTACGTTCAGTTACAAGAAAAGTTGGAACGGATCGTAATTTCAACCATTGCGGAAGACTAAAAGACAAAGAGAAAATTTGTTATAGTTCTTCGATCATCGGTATCGACGATGCATGTCGAGAGGTTGAATCTGTCAAAGTCGATATTGAACATGTCGAGGTGTGGAGCTTGTCAAAGTCGATGTTGAACCTATCGAGGTGTGGAACTTTTCAAAGTTGATGTTGGCATATGTCGTCTTCAACAAACAATGCCAACTACTGGGTGGATCAATTTTGGTTGCAAAACACGATGTGAAAAAGGAAGCAAAAATTGGTGCAATTTTGGAAGCAAAAATCGGTGCATATTTGGAAGTAAAACATGGTGCAAAATGGGATGCTAAAGTGGTAGCACATATGGATGCTAATTTCAATGCAAATATGGCACGAAAATAGATGCTAACTTGGCTTTGTTAAGGATGCAAATATTGCACTAATGGGGACATAATTTAGGAAGAAAACACAGATGAACTCTAGGAAGCAAAATAGGAAGTTATTTAGGAAGAAAACCTTGACGTTGTTTAGGAAGCAAAATTGGACGATATTCTAGAAGCAAAAAAAAAGGACTTTATTTTGGACATCATGAATGATATTATCCAGGAAGCAAAAAAATGGTTTTTGAGACACTTTATCATTTGCGCTTGATGTGTCCCATTTAAAGTCTACTTCAACCACTCAATGTTAAAAAAAATCACTAAAAATGGATGCTAAATGGGACACTAATTCCATGATTTGTTGTATTGTTTCCTTTTTTACCGTCATAACATGAAAAATAAACAATATAAGATAACAATAACACAATGATTTTTCAATGTGTAAATGATGAAATAAAACATGTACATATCACTCTTTGTTGCCATCACCCTCATTATCTTTCTTGGTTGGCATGATAACACTGTTGTTCTAAAAAATATGTTTAGATCTAGGATCATGTCTTAATATGAACCTCCAATACCTATCCAACACATACAGATAAAAGAACACTTGGTTGCAGTGTTTTGGGAAAACATAAGGCTCATTATTTCCATCTCACATCCTTCAAGAGTTGATACTGATATCAACCGATTATATCAATATTCATTTACATTGTTCCTATTGAATGTGTCCCACCACTTGCACGTAAAAATAATGCATTGAAAAGATGAGAAGTCCACTTGAATGATATCCTATATCTTTCCAACATAACCCAATTTCCCTCCTTTCAGGTTTCGATCACGCAGGCTAGCACGACTAGATTAGTCGAACTCGACTTCCACTCCACAATCTTGTGTAACACATCCATCACCGACCTCCTTAGTGCGAAAATAATATGCATACGCTCAAATAGATGGGAGCAAATGAACCTATAAAAAAGTGAACAAACGATGGTGTCATATGTCTAATAACCCAACCATTCATATATTAAACATAGATGTTAGAATTCAAAGGTGCATTATGAAGTTAGAAATGTATAGAAAGAGTTTATTACCAAGTTGTTGCACCCAATCCCAATGTTTAATGCATCGTCATCTTCATGTTGGTAATGTCTGGATGCACCATATTTCTCTTTGACTTGGTCGGCAACCCAATTGTTGGGATAAATCATTGGCATTTTTTTTAAATGATATGGAAAAGGAATGCTTTTGATGTTCAACCATCTGAATAATTTTTTTTCAATGTCCCATTTCCTCCTCTTCTCTTCATACAATGCGACCCATGGTTGTGTTGCCTCTATGTTTTAAAGATGGATTTATTGATTACGTCACTTTCTAAATTAGGTATTGTATTCATGGAAACTAAACCCCATATAATAGTAATATTAATATTTTAATTATTAATAGTAATAGTAATAGTAATATTAAAAGGTCCCTCAACTTTGTGCAGTCTCATAGTAATATTAATAATGATAATAATTAACTTTTACTATGGAGTTTAAACCAACTCCATATTAGTATTAATATTCCACAATATATTTACCATAAAGTTTACTTTAAAAAACCTGGAGACATATGCTAAAACAATTCACTGTTTGTGTGTGTTATCACTACTACCAGCCTACTAGGGGCCATTGACAGGCCAGTTCCAACTTTATACATAAATTTCGATCACTGGGTTGCATTTTTTTTTAATTGTTTAGGTGGTGGCATTTTCCATCGCAAGGGCACCTACAACCTACAGGGATTATTTATTTAGAGTTACAACTTTGAAGGTGAATTTGACGGGGTGTGGAATGCATTTAATGGTTACATCACATCACATGCTCCCTATGCTTTCATATATTTGGAATGAGGTAGATTATCTACATCACATGCTTCCTTGCTTGCATATATATTCTTTTATAAAACCTGGTGACCAATGTAGCTTTGATTCGATGTTGACTGTTGAAAACTTTGCTCACGTTATTTGGCTAGAGACTTATGCACAAATTATTTGTTTTACAAACTTGTAAACGCAATCAGAGTTTGTGTTGGGAGACTTGTAAGTGCAATGGCCCTATGAAGTCTCATTTGACATGGTCGGTCGTGGGTTTGGAGAAGTTAAGTGGGAATATGTTTAATTGCTTCCAGTGGAACGTAATATTCAAAAAAGTCTCAGGTGAGAGATTCACAGATTTCTATATTTTTATATCACAGTGTGGAAATCAGATGGTTTTAGTATATTGCATGTTTAATCAGATTTGAAATGCTTAATTAATAACACATTCAATCATAGTTTTGTCTGCAATGAGTAAAAAGCATTTCATTAAAACTTAAAAGACCTCTTATCCAAGACATCTCTGTGTTATCTTCTGGTCATACAACACAGAAACAATGTGGGATAATATGGCCTAAACTTAAACTTTATTCTTATTAGCTCACTGTACAATCTGTTTAGTACTGGTTTGAGAAAAAGATGGGTTAATCTGTCCTGTTGGGGTTTCTTCTAGGCATTTTCATTTGTCTATTGATTCTTGTCTT
The DNA here is from genome assembly GCA_001517045.1 of Pseudotsuga menziesii. Classification (NCBI taxonomy): domain Eukaryota; kingdom Viridiplantae; phylum Streptophyta; class Pinopsida; order Pinales; family Pinaceae; genus Pseudotsuga; species Pseudotsuga menziesii. Next base: position 254,273 of record LPNX010944930.1, read on the forward strand.
AGGAGATTTTGTTAGCCTATTTATCAGATTACCCTTCCCTTTGCTTATATTAGTTGCATTGCATTTTGTATCAATTGGCACTCCTATTCTGGCCATCGTAAGATTGCAGTGATTTCATGTGTGGATGAAAACAGAAAGTGAACTTGTATATGGCATGGGACATGGCATAGTCACAACTTTTGATCCTTGACTTTCCAGCTTTTGATCCTCGAATTTCCAAGTGACCTATTTAGTACATGATTTGTACCTTCTGGAATGTAAATATATTGTGTTTTTTCCAAAATAATATTGCATTTTAAAGTTTGTATAACTTTTCAATCGCAAATCCAAGATAAAGATAAACAAACTTGCTTTTCAGACATCAACATTTTGTAAATTGTCTCTTCGTTTATGGTTTTTACTCAACCCTATTTGACGCAAACATGGTTACCCTTACACAAGGATGGAATACGGAAATCAGTTCTTTGTCGAGTAACTCGAATAATATTTTTATAGTGTTTTGGTTTTTCAGAATCTCTTTGGGCATCATTTTCTTGGCCATCTTTCCTTAGTTGGGTAGTTATGAATCGAATCTCTTTAATGCATAACTAAAAACTACAAAAAAAATAAATGGATCCCAATTGGATTGTGTTAAATTTTTTAATCAGGGGTGTATTTAATTTACTTTGGTCAATTGAAGTAAAATTATGTATATAATTTTCAATCACTTAAGCATTAGATGAATATATCTTGGGTAGTCTTAATATCTTTTTTTGGGCATCAATTCATTTTACCTTTTTTGGTTGGAGGGTGTTCTTACTTTGCATGGGGTTTGTAGTTGTTTTAGAGGTTATTACCTTTGTGGATTATGGCATAAAGCCATTTTACCCCTTTTTGTTGGAGGTTGTTCTTACTTTGCGTGGGGTTTGTAGCTGCTTTAGAGGTGATTACCTATGTGGATTATGGCATCAAGCCAATTTACCTTTCTTGTTGGAGGGTGTTCTTACTTTGCATGGGGTTTGTAGCTACTTTAGAGGTGATTACCTTTGTGGATTAGGGAGTGATCTTTTTTGAGGTCAAAAGGGTTCTAAGACTCTTAGAAAATAAATAGGAGTAGCCTATTTGTTAGACATTAGTATATTTGTTAGAAGTTTTGGACTTTCTTGTGATTTTGTTTATCTAGATTTGGCTTTTTTTTCCAGAATCTGAATTTTGAAGTGCCCAAATCATGTTTTTGAATGCATAAATGGATTCTTCCTATGGTTTTTAATTCTTTTTATCGTACATAATGTTTCTTCTTTGTATTTACCATTAGCCTAAATTGCTCGGTTGCTCTTCTATGTTGTTTTCTTTCATCCCTTGAGAATAGGTGGAGTAGCAGCATGTTGATTGTTCCATCTGTCCAACTATAAAATAATGGACTCTAAATATTAGAGTTCCTTTGGCTATGCTACTTCAAGGAACTTCCAAAAACAATCATTGATATCCTTTTAGGGTAGCTTTGTCCTTGATATTCTATGAAATAGGGGCTCGAGTGAACAAATAAATCTAGATTTCTTTAAACATGAACATGAATGCCAAAATCCCTCTTCTACATGGAAATATGGAGAGGTGTCCATGCTAATAGGGATTATATGTTTTCCTTAGTCCATTTTTTTGTCATATGAGATCTTAATCTCATATTATTATTGGTATGGTGTGCTTATTATTGTGGATTATGTTTGACCTAGCCTTCTTGTTTCCTATTCTCATGGAGTAGATGATATTGTTTGCTATTCTTATGGAGCATGTGGGATCTTAATTGTAACCATTAGCTCTATTATGGTATTCAATTACTAGTTTTTAGGATTTTGTTGAATTATTCTCTTAAGTTTGTTGAGCTTGTTTTCTCCATTTAAGGCTATACAAGGTTATGATTGTTTAATGAAAAGTAGTTAAAGATTTGTTTTCAAAAAAAATACAGGGCTTAAAATTTGCTCATGTTGTGGATCATCGTTGGTATTAAAGCACTTGGGATCCTCCTTTGGATTAGGATATTAGTTTTTGTCTCTCTTTTTTATCTTTTTTTGGTTTGTCACTTTCTAGCAAGAAATACAAGGATTTGGTACTTGAGAGCAACTACATTGTATTTCAAGACAAGATCAATAGAACTTGTGAAATTCCACAGGTGATATCTCCACTTGGCATTGGTTTTATTCCCTTGTTTTATGATCACATCAACATCATTTGTTCATATTTGTTCTAAGCTCACTTGTGTTCAGAGCTTGGAAGGGATTTCAAGTTTGAATGCTCGAAGTAGGTCATTTGGTCTAGCAATTTTCCCTATGTAGATTAGAGAAGTCAAACACTCAATGGAGATCCAAAAACTACACATTTGGAATCTTAAATAATTTTCATTAGAGATGTACAAATGCAATTCGTTAGAGACATAAATGCCCTGGGGTATGTAATGAAGGGTTATGACAATGTGAACCATTGCAGTTTGAACAATAGATTAAATATTTAGTTTTGTTTTAACATGATATCAAAACATTGAAGCATTGTTATTGGTATGGATTTCCAATTCAAACCAATGAACAAAATCCTAAAGGTTGAGGCATAACACAAACTTGAGGTATGGGATTAGGACAAGGAAATTTGAAGATAAGGGGGGTTTTTAAATTGTGAAAAATAAGGTCAATATATTGTAGGTATTGGAGGGATGTGGCGTATGGGGAGTCTGTAAGTATTGGAGGGTATACAAATGGTTGTCTAGTAAAAATATAGTTTTTAATTAGAAAAATTTATTGGGAGAGAGTCTCAACAAAAGGATTTTGGTAAGTATTTATCAATATCTAGTGAAATTAGGGGTATTCTTTAATATTCGACCATCAATTAATGTGCTATGGTATAATTTCACTAAGTGAAGACCCCGTTGATTCAAACAACATTTTTCATGGTGTAAATGGAAACTTGAGTCTAGTAGATCCACCTCACACTCTTCCATAGTTGAAGTCATTTGGGCTTCCAATCTTGAAAAGAGTGCAATGGAAAAATTCAACCATGCTTGTGGTGCTTTTTTAAGCATTTCATAAGCAAGTAATATAGGCTAAGTGTTGACTAAACTATATCATTGATATTGAAGCATGGATGCAAATTGTGCAATTCTCACAAACTTGAGGTGGGCCTTAATTTACTGATAGATTGTTTCCAATTAACTTCAAAATCATCATGCTTACTTTTGTTATGGAAGATTTAAATAGCTTTGTCTTATGTAATCCATGCTCACACTCACCTATGTCTACCAATCTATGCATGGTTGAAAGTTTCATTAAATTATCCCCTGATTCCTCCATCCAAGGAGATGTTGGTGAATTACATTGGATGACAAAATCATTCCATTGGTAATATTCTAAATTGTCATTTAGCACTTATAATATGTTGCATATTCTTTAGTTTAACTAAATAGTGTTAAAAACTAAATCTCTTAATTAAATAAAAACATCGTGAAAAATAATGCATTGAGTTTGTATCTTCTCATATTTTCTCAAAAAACATTAGCATGAAAAGAGAGCTTTCATAAATGAAATATTTTTTTCTTCAAATCTCTTCGCTTATCTCTTTTAAAAGTCATTATAAAAGGGATACTATTGTAAAGGAGATCATCATATATAGTTGGAAGGGAACTTTTATAATTTTCAACATATTTTTCAAGAAATCAAGATTGTATTGGTGGCGTTTTTGTTCTAGCTTCAATGACAACAATACAAGATATGGAAATTGAAAAGGTTGTCAAAAGGATGACATAACTCATCAATATCAATTTTTCTTTAGCTGCAAAGGATATAAATAACTTTTATAACTTTTATAGTAATCCATCTTGATGCACAAAATGTGAGGTGCCCAACTGTGATGGATCACGCAATACTTAACAGTTTAACAACTCGATTTTGGACATGGGAACTTGGTTCGAGTACAATTTGACCTCTAATGATGACAAGGTTCAATTTGATAAGTTAAATCTTATTGGAGGTTTGATTTACTAAGTTAAATCTTATTGGTCTTTCCAAGATGTTTGTTGTCAAATGTGTGACAAATCACAACTAGGCCCTCTGGAAATGTTCGATCTTTCCTTTTATCCTTCCAATTATAGATAGGTTATGCATGTCAAGTGGCTCCACTTGGGTCAAGGGTTCATTAAACTTTCATTCTAAATTTGAATTCCCATGTTTATTCAATGGATTTCAAGGAAACTTGCGCACTTCCTCTTTCATCATTTGCTTGCTCTTATCATCAACCTCTGTTGCCTTGAGACACTACTTTAAGAGGACATTTTATAATTTCAAAGTTTTTTTTATCTTTTATAGAGTTCTCTCCTTGCTTGGAAGTTCAAGGTTGATAGCCTCTTCTCACTAATTCATAACCCAATTTGACATTCTAACGCTGCACCCACAATTGACATACCGTTTTCGAGGTTTGATCTCTTAGATAATTAAAAAAAAATATTTTTATAATTGAAAAAATAGTCATGCACTAGTACTATATGTTCTCTATATGTCTACCAGTTTTCCTAAGTTTATTTCATCATTTAGTCAGTTAAAGGCTGCACCCACAAAAACATATACCTTATAATTTGTCCCAAAAATAAAAAGCGATTGTTAAAAAATATCTAACTTTATATAGTTAAGAACAATTTCAATAGAAAAAAATTATATATTTGGAAACGTCATTCAATTTCCTAAATTTCTTGTTTTTAACTCATCGCAAGATCCATTTTGTAATGTAAGTTGATGGGTGCCTGTTGTTTCAGTTTTCTATTGCATCTAACGCCTCAAAATAGACACATCACCTTGCACATACCCTTTAAAACTCCCCTTAGTTTTCATTGAAGAACATATTTATTAGAGTGTGTGAATCATTAAACGTGGTTTTCAAGGACTTTACCATGAAATCAATTGATGTCTTGTTTGGCTTAAGAAACATCTCAATTATTTCATAAATTTTATTGCAATGATTTTTATTCAAACAGCATATAGTTTGTAATGCATTTTTGAACTATTAAACCAAGTGTATGTGTGCCTACTTGTTTGGCTTAAGAAATATCACAATTACTTTATAAATTTTGTTACAAAAATCTCTATTCAAACAATAGCATTTAACTTTAAAGTACTTTACATCAAAATTAGAAAAATAGGAACTATACAAAAATGAGAGAATGATTATTTTAAGCTACTTCACATGATATGGAAGTTGAAATTAATCTTTTAAAGTATAATATTTAAAATTAATCTTTGAAAGAAATTTCAAAGATTAATCTTTGAATAAAAATCATTGCAATACAATTTACGAAGAAAAATCATAAAACACCTACTTCACTTTATGTAAGATTTTGGATTTTTTTTCATAAAACACCTATTCTATTTTAGTTTTCCATTTTCAACAATGCATGACAGGATTCCAAAATAACTTAAAAGAAAATGACAGGGTTATTTCACTGGTTCCGGAAGAAGGCAGGGATCTTCCAAACTTTAGAAATTGGGTTATTTCACTGGTTCCGGAAAAAGGCAGGGGCCTTCCTTTGTTTCGCGAAACTGGAAGGTGAATTTCTTACACTTTGGACTTTTCTTTCCATGTCAGAGAGCATTCCAGGCCTTGAAGAAAGCCAATGTCACAGAGCATTCCAGGCCTTGAAGAAAGCCAATTGAAACAAACCCGTAAAATTATGAGCGCAACTCGTTAGGAATATCAGGAGCACTTCCCGGCGTCACCTCATGAAATTAGAAAAGATTGAGAAGAAATCGTTGAGCTCATGCTGCCCGGCCCTGCGAAAGCGATGAAGATAAAAACATTTATCCCCTGCATGTTACTTATCCTTAGTGTATGGACGCGTCTGCATCTCTTAGTAGCTGGTGATGAGGAAGCTACACCCAATTGGTCTGTTTGTGGAACTAAAGAATATACACACAGTAGCGATTTCCAGAGTAATCTAAACTAGGTTTTGGAATCATTGGTGGGGAACGCTTCTACTAGCGGATTCAATACTAGTGTTGAGGGTCAAAACATCAATAGTGATGTTTATGGCTTTGTCTAGTGCAGGGGAGATTTAAATTCCTCCGATTGCAAAGTGAGCGCATCTACAGCAAAAAATATGCTTCTTGACGGATGCAGCAACACTTCTGGATTCATTTTTTTCCCCGAGTGCTTCTTACGTTATGACAATCAAATTTTTTACAACGATCATAATAAGAGTAGCGAGTTTACGGAATCTTGCAATCCCCTTACTGCAGCAGACCAGCCAGAGCAGTTCGGAAATAATACCGGCGAAATGCTCTTGAAACTTATCAATAAAATTGTGCTCAGTCTCGAACATTTTGCGACAGAAAAATCCCAACCCACTGATGTGAATGTGGCGGAAATTTACGGCTTAGCCCAGTGTTGGAGAGGTCTTTCCGACACCAACTGCCGGTCATGCTTAGCTGCTGGTCGATCGATTATAGGAAACTTTCTACCCGACAACCTGACGGGTCCCAACCCGGGATGCAAAACTGGAGCTCTTGGAGCACGCTACCTAAGTACCAACTGCGTTTTGCCTTACGAGATTTATTCCTTTTTCAATACTTCTATCTTTCCGCCGCCGCCGCCGCCAGGAGAAAGTCTCCGGATATCAGGTATCTTTTCTCAGATGTAGTTTGATGATGACGGATATATTGATTTTGTTCATTTTGGTGAAGTAAATAAAGCCAATTCAATAAGGAGTAAGCTACCGACGCCACGATTTTGCCCGGCGGCGGTAGCTTACTCCGCGTCGGCACTCCGGCCATCGGACCTGACTGCCCGGCGCCCGTTCACTCACCGTCGCTGCCACCTCATTCACAGTCCCTCCGTTTCACTACCCTCGTGTTACACCCTCCACCGTCAGTGGCCGTCTCCACCTCCTGGACGTCCCACCCCACCCTTGCAATTAAGACTCCACCTACTCCCTCTGTCTCGGGCTTCCCGATCCCGCTATGATTCAAACTTCACTTCAAACTCCACCCACTTCCTCCCACAGTTACTCAGCAGCTTGACAACCCCTGGGTTTTTTTGCTCTTCTCCATTACAATGAACATATACACACAGGTTCCGACCACTTCTCCATTACAATAAAGAGATACACACAGGTTCCGAACATATGGATAACACATATTCCAAAAGCGAAAATGATTTCAAATTCCTACCTTCTCGCATCATATTCAACACAGCAGATTCCGCACCTATGACTGCTTCCACCATTTCCTTTCTTCATGTTTCTCCCTTCACAAAAATACAGGAAGACCCAACTCGCAAGATGCTAAAGAAGTGAGAGAGTCGGAGGGGGTTTCGAAAATGCAAGGCAGGGGTTCGATCCCGCGACAGCTGAGCAGCAGCAAGGGCTCGGGTACGTTTTCTGGGGAGAAAGTGAGTTCGAATTCCAGGAATAGAGTGATTGTGGCAATGAACGGGTCTAAAGACGCCAAGCACGCTCTCTTGTGGGCGTTGTCGCGTGTTGTGAATTCTTTCAATACAGTCACTCTCTTGAGCGTCATTGATGATCAAAATAATCCCAACTTTATGTGCATAGGTGCTTATTATCTGTGCATTCTGCTTATCTAGATGTAATTGTGGTAGTTGAATGTGTTCTGAGGTTTTTTTTAATGTCCGTTGTAAATTATTACTCAAGAGCGATTGGTTTGGGAATGAAAATTTCTGCCATCTTCGCAAAGGGAAGCGATAGCGAAGCTCCAATTATTCTTCTGTTACTTTTCGTTGGCCACGCAGTTGGGATGCTTATTGCTTTTGTTTTAGGCCGAGAATGTGGATGTAGCTTCTTTAACACACTGTCCCAATTGCTCTTGGATGATGTAACTGGAAATGGTCCTCATGAGCAGTCCTTTAGGCTGCCTCTACTTAAACAAGTGCCAAATCTCAGAATAGTTTTATCAGGTATTCTGAATTTGAAAGTTATAAGGAAAAAAGATCTAGATGAGCCTATCTGTCAGAAGGCTATTGGAACTAATGCTCCAGGCAGAGCTCTTGGTGGTTTCAGTGACGGATTTTGTGGTGTTTCTGGCCTGAAATCCAACCAGCCTCCTCTTATAACAAACACTACCATATTTGCTAACAATTTGGCCAATAAAATTGGATTCTCAGATAATTCATTGCTGACTCATGGCCATCTAGCTTAGGCGTTTTCCTATCTCTAGTGCAGACAACAACGTGGAAAGTATATTGAGTACAAGCATTGGATCCTGCTCATGTACAAATTTTGATTGAATGTGCACAATCAAATCCATTCTAGGGCCATTTGAACTTTTAGTGTTGTCTGTCATTGAATAGGTTATTTTCTATTTAGATATTCAACTGCAAGTGCTATTGTTGTGGATTTCTCTTACTGTAAGAAAAGGCGAATTGCATTAGTGTTGTGCTTGTAAATATTATGTACTGTGGCAGTTAGATGCAATCTGTAAAAAGATTATGCTTGAATGTTTATGGCTTTTCTTTATTTGTATATAGTTTTATGAGTGGTCATAATAAATGGAACCTTTAAATTTTTTAGCAGAACATATTCATATATGGCTTATATTTAATGCTTATTGCTGCAATCTGGAATATGTTATTGGCCTAATTTCAGCATGCTAAAGTTTTAACAAAATTTTACCAACATATACTTTAAATAGAGTATCTACCATAAATATGTTAACACGCATTGTGTATTGTCCACAAATACTGTTTTACCTTGCTAGATATTGCAATGGAGTTTTTCATCAGGTTCAAAAAGGCACAATCATGGAAAAATATCACTACAAACATGTACCAGTAAGTGTGATCAATGTAAGTTTGGTGCAGGTATGGGCCTAATTTCTGCGTGTTGTTTTAATAAAATTTAGCCCACCTATTTTTTAAATAGAGTATCTACCATAAATTTGCTAATAGGGATTTGGGTATTTCCGACCAAAAACTGTTTTGCATTGCTGGATATTGCTATGGAGGTTATTCATCGGGTTCAAAAAAGGAATAATAATGTAAAATAATACTATAAACATGTACGAGTCAGCGTGATTAGTGTAAGTAGGGATTACTATGAAAGTGAAGGTTTTCTCATAAATCCAGTATTACATAGGAATGCAGGTCAATAGAAATTTCGAATAACTTGAGCAAATCTTCTTGTATCCTAAAATTTGTCTTGTTTTTGCATGTACCAGCTTTCACAGATAAAACATTAAAGAATCCATATATTCTCACATGATGGACTTAATGTAGAATTAATCTCTTTAAATAGATATTGGTTATAGTGGCATAAACTCTTTTAAAAATGATTGAACAAAGGCGATAAAACGTAATGAGATTTATATCCCTGCAGCTTCAGGGTTAACGACGCACTGAAACACATGCAGACATGCATGCATGGAAATATCGATTGCAAATTATTGTCATTATATAGCTTTTGTATTTTTAAATTTATTACCTTGATAAATAAATATGAGCAATATCTGCAATATAATATATAGCATACAACGTAAATTTTCAAATTGTATCATTAAAATAGATCGAAAAATATAATGTAAAATAAAAAAATATTGAGGAAGTTCCGTCATTATTTTTTTCACCATTAGTTACAAGATTTATTTCAGATTGACGATGGGTTGTTGGGAGTGTGGAGGTAGATCTAGATTGAATAATGTGTAGAGATTGGAATGGCTGTAATATGTAGGTAACTGGTCAAAAGGAGGAATGATTGCTTTGGTTTTTATGTGAATTGGATTAATAAGGTGATAGTAGTTGTAAATTGGTAGGAAAATTGATTTAAAAGAGAATGAATTAGAAGTAATACATTGGATGGATAGAGCATTTAGGGATTTGTTAGGATGAGGTAGATGTCGATAAAAAAGTAACATAGTGTCAATAAGATGGGAGCGAAAGAGACTTGCAAACAAGTCTATGGTTGAAGTGCTTAATTGTGATTTTTTATCTAAAACTTGGAAAAATGCCAATTGGAAAATTGTTCCAGTTCAAGACATAGTGGTGGAGAATTGCCAAGTTTACACTTACTTGTAGATTGATAAACGTTGGAGGTTAACAAGTGGTGAGGTGAAGATCAGCCTGTGTTGAAGATGTTCAACAAAATGTAAGTTGTCAAAGTTGGTTATTGTGTTATAATAAGCAAGTTTGTGGCACTTTACACAAGTAACACATTGGTTGCTTCACAGTGCTTGAATCACTGATAAGTGGGTGTACAGACATTGGTAGCTTGAGAGTGATTATAGTATAAGTGAGTGTATAGACATTGGTAGTTTAACAGTGCTTAAATTACTAATAAGTAGGTGTAGTGGGTTGATGATGCTTGAGAATTATTTTATACTCTCGAGCAAAGATGGTATTATTCAATTAATTCATAGCTCTAAATATCAAGAGGAAATGCATTCTTACAGATTCAATTATGATGCTAAATGTCAAGAACAAATGCATTCTTTCCAATACATTTCAATATAGTGTTAAGTGAAAATTAGACGAGTTCCATTTTTCCAAAGTGTAAGCATGAACATTCCATTATAGGGCTAAATATCAAGAGCAAATGCATTCTTTCCATGTGTGAGCATGAACATGATTGTATATATGAAGGAGATTGACTACATGAGTGTGGCTACCAATTTATGTTTTTCCATCATCACAGCATGGATATATTTGTCCACCACACCCTATGGATGAAAACAATAGAAATGTTAGTTGAGTATGAAGCAAAGACCAAAGAGATTTTCCAAAACTAATTGATATGAAAAAATCATGATTAAATACTATAGATGAAGCAAGATCAAAATGGGACCAAACATGTAAAGAGAAAATGTACTTTTCATTTCTTAGAATTGAGAATCAATAACACCAAATATGCAATGGTTATTATGCCTAGTAAAGGGAAAACTTGAAATAAATCCAAGTTGATAGAGTCCCAAGCCTATAATGGATTGAACAAATGAGTATATAACCTATGTGTGTAAAATGTTGTATTAATGATGATGTCTAGTGTATAGGAATTAATATGGTCTTTTGACATCTTAATGTGCAATTATGGATCGTGTAAGGGAGTGCAAAGTGCAATATACACCAGTATATGCTTTCAGGGAGTGCAAAATGCAATATACGCTAGGATATGCTTTGTTATATTTGAAGCATTTTAGTCTATGGTTTATGTCGAAGTCTATATTGCATTTAATGTTTCCTTGCTTAATGCTTATTGATTGCTATCTTGATGCATGTTGGTTCCAAAAAAATTGTTGTGCATTGTGATGGAATATTTCTTTAGAACAATGTACTTCACATTTAAATTGTTAGCACAAGGTGTTTTGCAGAGCATAGTCTCCATGGAAGAATAGTTAAATGTTATTCTTAAATCCATTGGCCTTCTAAAGATAATTGTAGATTGGTTTATTGGATATAATGGTGCCTATAACTTCTAAATTATGTCAATGAGTATATTGGAATAGTGAACAATGTAGAAGTCATAGGTTGTCTTTGGCAACTGGCAACTTTAGTCTCACAACCATGCTTGTGATTGATAACCAAATACACTATTACAAATATGACATCCACTTCTTGTGCCTATATTTCTCCACCTTGGCAAGAATGGAAGAGGCCTATGATCAAATTGTATAATTGTCTCCTTACCAAGGATGTAATGACAATACTACCAAATTGCTTGAACAATGGCACAAAACTCCTCATTGTATGCAAAGTACCAGTGCATAATATCACCAAAAGTATCTAAGTGAAAATAGTTGGGGTGATCACGAGGAAAAATCCCATGGCAAACTCTAAGCATAGATCTTGATCTTGAATCATACATTGATATTAGGGATGGAAAAAGTTGGTAAAGTGGAGTTGGTGCTTCGATTATTCAAAGGACTTTTGATGTTTCTTGATCCATTGAAGGACTAAATTATTATCATTAAATCTCAAATACGCTTAAAAGACTAGCTTATGTGTGAAGAACCCAATGCAAATTTACAATAAAAACTAGCAAGGCCAAAGAAGTTACAGAGTCATATAATGTTTTGAGTATGGAATCAATCTTTAATGGTGGTGATATTTCCAATATAAACTTGTATACCATACTCATTAAAGGCCATGGAAGCTAGATAATGATATAAAGTTGAGAATGGGATCAATATTTAATGGTGTTCATCTTTGATCTTTACAAGATTAACTTTGTAAACCATACTTGTTAATATTGAAGCCCACATATTCAATCTTCATCATCACAAAGGGACACCTATCAAGGTGAGTTTGAAGATTCTAATGCTAAAGATTTAGCTAGACTTGTTGCATATGCTCCAAGTATTCCTCCCATGTGCAATTTTATATGAGGGTGTCATCCATGTATACAAACACCAACATGCACAAGATATTATTCATTAGGAAAATGTACTTGGTAGTAGCATTGGTCGAGACATGCTCCGGGGATTCCACCCATGTACAATTGTAGACAATGGTATCATCCATATATACAAACACCAACATGCACAAGATGTTGTTCATCACGCACATGCACATGGTAATAGCATTGGTCAAGATGAAGAGCTTAAAAAACCATTTTCATAATCCATCTTTGATTTGGATGTGATCTTCCACAATGATAATTGAACTTACAAGATTAACTTTGTAAACCATACTTGTTAATATTGAAGCCCACATATTCAATCTTCATCATCACAAAGGGCCCCTAGTTGTCTCCTATGATTCTTGGTCTGGGACCAAGCAAGTTGATGCATGTAGGGTTCTTGGTTTGGTGTGTCCATTCTTTGTCGATACGGGACAATGTGTCCCTTCTATGTTGTATTGTGGTTGTCATGTCCCTTTCTCTGCTAAACTGTGACTGTTGTAGCATGACTATGGTGCCCTATCCTAGCTGAGCTATGACTGTGTCAAACCCTAGATGATAGGTCAATGGTGGTGTTAAGTTTGCTAGAGGGAGATATGAATTTGCCCCTGCTGGAACTCCACCCCGGCTGGAACTCTACCCTAACTGGATTTCTTTGTCTTGTAGAACCCATCTACTAGGGTATTATACGTAACAATATTAAGAGCTTGTTGTTTTCTCATCATTTGGATGAAAATCTTGACCTCAACCTTGATTTTATCATTCTTGCAAATCCATTTGATGGGGCTATTGAAGCTTACGATGTTTGGACTATATCCCTGTGTTTACATTCCTTCAAACACTTTGAATGCAATGAGATTAAAAGTATGGAAAGAGTGTTGGGCGCTTGAGATCATCATCTTACATATGGAAAGAATTGTCTTCATCAAACCCTAGATGATAGGCCAATGGTGGTGTTAAGTTTGCTAGAGGGAGTTGTGACTTTTTACCAGCTGGAACTCTGCCTTGGCTCGAACTCTGCCCCAGCTGAAACTCTGCCCTCGGCTGGAACTCTACCCTCAACCGAAACTCTGCCCTCGGCTGGAACTATGCCCTGGCTGGAACTTTTCCCTAGCTAGAACTATGCCCCAGCTAGAACTTTTCCCATCCAACATTACCAATGTAGAACTGTGAAGATTCCAAATATCTAAATATATGCTAGCTCAGTAACTCTCTGTAGGAAGTACGCTCGACAATGCATGAACTTTATTGAAATGAACTCTTACCTCATAGGAACCCTCATGCCCTTGTTGGACTCTTCCCTGGCTGGAACTGTGCCCCGGTTGGAACTCTGCCCTAGAAGGAACTCTACCTCGGCTGGAACCTCACCCCGGCTGGAACTCCACCTCTTCAAAGTGATTGGACCTAATAAGATCTAAAGCAAAGAGAAGATGTTTCTTACATCCCAGTGGGAACACTTCTAAAAGCTTATCTCAACTAAACCCTAGGGAAAACATTGCGCTTTAGGAGTGGTAGCTTGTGTGGAAACATGTACCTCATAATCAAGAAGCCCGCTCCAACTGGAACTCTGCCCCAGTTGGAACTATGCCCTGGTTGGAACTGTGCCCCGGTTGGAACTCTTCCTCGGCTGGTTGGAACAGATTTTTAAAACATTAAAATATAAAATTCTTAGGTTATAATAGATAACAAAAACATAAATAACCATTTGATTATGGAATTTATTAATTTTTCCAACTGCATATTCATAATGCTACTATACCCTTTTGTATAATGTATACGTTCCTATTACCAGATCCCAGTGTTGTTTCAAGGTATTCCTAGCCACTGGATTATTGCATAGTGAATAACTAGTGATAAAGGGCAGAGATTAGTCGAGTCTCCGCGCTGGTGGCAATTAACTCCGGAGGGCATTTCTCCAGGGTCTATGAATATTCATAAAGACAGTCATGAAGGCATCTTCGAAGTCCACCCAGGCACAATCTAGAAAAATAAGGGACATCATTCAGGTTCCAATTCCATAGAGGGACCTCTTACGGGATCATTATGATATGTCTTACAAAATAGCACCATGTTGAAAATCAAGGGCTATAGGGTTTCATTGAAGCTTCTAGGGTTCATGGGCCATGAACGAGGTTTCAAACCACCATATAAGTGAAACAAGAAAGAGATCAACGAACCAAAAGGATCAACTAGATACCAAGAAGAAATTGAAAAAATAGAAACTCAATAATTTCCATTATGCCATCAAATAGATGTCTTCGCAAAGTTCCACCTGGAACTTTGCCTTGGCATGCATGCCTCGGCTGGAACTCTGCCCTCAGCTGGAACTCTGCTTTGGCTGGAATTATGCCCTAGCTAGAACTCTGCTCTAATTGGAATTCTTCCCTATTGGAACTCTGCCCCGATCAGAACCTTGCCCCTGGTAGAGTTCCAACTAGGGCAGAGTTCCAGCCATGGTAGAGTTCCAGCCGGGGTAGAGTTCCAACTGGGGTAGAGTTCCAACCAAGGCAGAGTTCCAGTCGGGGAAGATGAGGACATCATTTGATAGTAATCAGTATTGAGAAACTCCATCCAAGGGCAGAGTTCCATTCGGAGTAGAGTTCCAGCGAGGCAAAGTTCCAGCCGGAGCAGAGTTCCAGCCGAGGCAGGGTTCCAATCGGGGCAGAGTTCCAATCAGGGCAGAGTTCCAATCGAGGCAGGGTTCCTATGAGGGACAATGTTCCCCCGGTTGGAACTCTGCCCTAGGCTGGAACTCCCCCCTAGGTTGGAACTCTCCTCTCGGCTGGAACTCTGCCCTGGTTGGAACTATGCTCTAGCTGGAACTTTTCCTTGGCTGGAACTCTCACGGAACTCTGCCCCAGTTGGAAATTTTCCTCGGCTGGAACTCTGCCCCAGCTAGAAATTTGCCTTGGCTGGAACCCTACCCTACCTGGAACCTTGCCCCACCTAGAACCCTACCCCGCCTGGAACTCCCATGTATCAAAAACTTGGTCAAACGTTGTCTAAAGCCTTTCTATGTTAAGGACAATTATGCCAACCATAAGAATGGGTGTTGGAAAGAATTGATCTGAAACTTAAACCCTTTTATGTTAAGAACATTTCCTTAACAAAATATTTTTAAAAAAGACACCAACCTTCCTAAGATTTATCATTTTTCATTTCATGATATGTATGATTTCAGCCAGTTCCCAAATGAAATCAAATGTGGCATTTAACCTAATATAAGGTTAACAGACTGCACTCAATCATAAAGCTTACAGTTAAATTTTCTTCATACCAGCCAACTTGCCAACTAGATCAGCTACACCAAAGATCCATCAGTTGTTAATCTCACCCCTAAAATTTTCCTTGATTGCAAGCATGATTGAATAACTAGTCCAAGAGGTGAGTTACTATTGGTCTTACTACCTCTCAAGGATCTCGTGCAATGAGCCTCTACATTTGGATCTATGTGTGATGATTCTGCATCATCTACTTCACTATCACCATATCCTTCCATGTTTTGTTCCCTGCCCTGTACCACAGTCTATTGAAGGATTTTTCTCAAGGATTTCACCACGGCCTCCTTATGCTTAGCTTTGCTCTGCAATATACAAGCTTCCAGTTTCAGTTGTTTCACCTGCTCCTCTAGTTCCTTGTTTCTAAGATTGGATAGATTGCATATCCACTGATCATCAAGTTTCTGCAACAGAGTGCTGCTCAGTTTGGAGAAACATTTTAAAACATTGGATCAGCTCATCTGGGAAAATAAAGCGATGTCTTGGAAGATGACCTCTTAGGATGCCAGCTTACACAAGCATTGTAGATATCCAACTAAGTGCTCCAAATGAAACCTTCATTCTCAATGATTTCAAGTTAAAAGAGTTGTTCATGAGAGCTTCTACAAGGGCAGAGTTCCATTCAGGGCAGAGTTCCAATCAGAGCAGAGTTCCAGTGGGGAAAAGTTCCAGCCGGGGCAGAGTTCCAGCGGGGCAGTATTCCATCTAAAGCAAAGTTTCAGCTGGGGCAGAGTTCCAGCCAGGGAAAAGTTCCAACAAGGATAGAGATCCAACAAGGGCAAGGTTCCAACAAGGAACGTTCTGAAGAGGTGGGGTCATCTAGGCACCCCTTCACAAAGAGGGGGACACTCGGATTCTCCAACACAACTTCTTATTTTATTTTCATAACTTAAAAAACAAAAAACCAAAATATAAATGAAAGATGAGACATGGCACTGAATCACCATAGTGGCAATGGGCATAGATGCAAATTTTCCTGCAATTGTAAAACCTCCCCCTCCAGGACATTGGTAAAGACACTTCATTTTGCAGCCAAGGTGGAGTCCCAAAAGCTCAGTTGTGTTTTACACTTTCTATAATTACCAATTTTTTGTTTCACTGTATTTTACTTAAAGTCCATTGCACATTGCGTTGTTACTAGAGGATGATATGGTATTCTGGTTTTATATGATGCCAATTGATGGTGTAGCTGATCTAGTTGGCAAGTTGGCTGGTATGAAGAAAATTTAACTGTAAGCTTTATGATTGAGTGCGGCCTGTTAACCTTATATTAGGTTATATTAGGTTATATTAGGTTCCAAGTGGGGCAAGGTTCCAGGAAGGGCAGGGTTCCAGCCGAGGCAAAGTTCTAACCGAGGCACAGTTCCAATCGGGGCAGAGTTCCAGCCGGGGCAGAGTTCCAGCTAGAGCATAGTTCCAACCGGGGCAGAGTTCCAGCTGAGAGGAGAGTTCTAGCCTAAGGCGGAGTTCCAGTCGAGGGCAGAGTTCCAGCTGGGTCACATTGTCCCTCACAAAAACCCCACCTCAATTGGAACTCTGCCCTGATTGGAACTCTGCCCTGATTGGAACTCTGCCCCGGTTGGAACCCTGCCCCGATTGGAACCCCAACCGAAGGTAGAGTTCCAGTTGGAGTAGATTTCCAGTGGGGCAAAGTTCTAGTCGGAGCAAAGTTCCAACGGGGTAGAGTTCTAGCCGGGGCAAGGTTCCAGCGGGGGCAGAGTTCCAATCAGGGCAGGGTTCCTGTGAGGGACAATGTGCCCCGGCTGGAACTCTGCCCTCTGCTGGAACTCCTCCTTAGGCTGGAACTCTGCTTTTGGCAGGAACTGTGCCCTGGTTGGAACTATGCTCTAGCTGAAAATTTTCCCTGGATGGAACTGTGCCCCGGTTGGAACTATGCCCCGGTTGGAACTTTTCCCATCCAAAATTACCAACGTAAAACTATGAAGATTCCAAATATCTAAATATCTGCTAGCTCAATAACTCTCTATAGGAAGTACATTCAACAATGCATGAACTTTATTGGAATGAACTCTTACCTCACAGGAACCTTGCCCTTGTTGGAACCCTACCCTTATTGCAACTCTACCCTTGTTGGAACTCTTCCCTAGCTGGAACTGCGCCCCGGTTGGAACTGTGCCCTGGCTGGAACCCAAAAACCCAAGATATGCAAATGATCATATGGTGTTATTGGAAAGTAAAAGGAATTTGTCTATGTTCATTTGGGTTCAAACATCAATTCTATTTGTTTTTATATGAAGGTAGGGAAGTCCATCCATGAAAGGGTTTCAATTTTTCATTTTTATGGAGTTTAATTTATTAAGATTATAGAAAACATGAGCTCTCTATGGCTATACTTGCATTTACATGATATAAAATTGGTATATTGGCAGGTTGTGGTGTGAAACCTCTGCAATTCTAAACATTAGTAAGCATTGTACTAACTATTGGACTATTAATCTCTTACATTATTTGTTACATTGGTTTCTTGATCGGGTTTCCTTTTACGCATCTTACCTTCCCATTACTATTATGTTGGGACTTCCATTATCCAACACTACAAATTGATCAGTCACCCTTGCAATCCGAGTGGGATCATTATTAGCATTATGTTATTATTTTATTTAGCATCATGTTTGCTTATACTATGATGTGTTAGGGCTCTTGTTTGTTACAACTTGAGCATATGATATAAACAGGGTACTAAAATTGGGTTCATAAAAATGGATACCTACAATATCTGGTGAAACTTGGGATTTTCTTTATTAGAAAGGTATATTGGGAGGGGGGTTCAGTAATACAATTTTAGGACGAATTTTCCAATATTTAGTGAAATTAGGGATATTCTTTAATATCCTTCGAATGAGCATGCTATGTAACAAGTTCACTGAGTGAACCCCTCATGATCCCCACAAGGCCATTTATATGATGCATTCTATGAGGCATGTGATCGTTCTCTCTCTCTCTCTCTCTCTCTCTCTCTCTCTCTCTCTCTCTCTCTCTCTCTCTCTCTCTCTCTCTCTCTCTCTCTCTCTCTCTCTCTCTCTCTCTCTCTCTCTCTCTCTCTCTCTCTCTCTCTCTCTCTCTCTCTCTCTCTCTCTCTCTCTCTCACACACACACACACACACAGAGTTGTGTTTTCTAGACCTGTGTTCAAAATGTATGAGTTTGATGGTGTGCTTATGTATTTTAATTTATCCATGTGTAATGATCATAACATAAATAAATGATAAAAAATAAACATTATTTCATTAATAAGCAGTGCCTTGGTTAATGTAATAAATGTCAATCCAAAATTCATTTGTAATGTGATCTATAAATGTTTTAGAACTTCTAGGGACATGGACAAACGTGATGGTATCAAACTATCGAGCTAAAATTTGTACTTGTATGAACTTTCAGAAGAGGCATGGATCATAAATGCACAAGATGTTATTGAACTGGGTAACTAGGATTTCATAACCAAGATGGATTTTGAGATGGTAAATGTGGAAGTGAAATGCATCGACCTACTATCCAATGATGAGTGGAATGAATCATGCGCCACTATTGTAGAAAAGTGTATGCATCGAGGTATAAATAGCCATAGCAACTAATGCAATAGTTTTTGACCAATGACTTGCATTGTTAGTGAATCCAACATAACATTCCATATTTTAACACCTCTACAAAGGAAACAAAAACATGCTTGAGAAAATACAAGCTAGGAGAGGTTTTTTGATAAATAAATAAAAAGCAAAAAACAAAAAACAAAGAAAGATAAATGGTGTATCTACATTGTTTGTGAAATGACTGTGCATGTTAGGGATGTAATTTATTCAAGTACAACCGATTAGGAATATGACTCCAAATTGCACGGTTAGATCCCTGCTACCACGTGTGAGCACAAATCTATGTGGACACAACTTTGAATCCAATAAATGCTCCACAACCTTGAGAGACACAATCATTAAATGACTAGAGGGAAATGATTTGCTTGGTGAGAGAGATCATGTGCTAATGTGATCTGAAGGAGGCACATTGTATCAAAAGGAGTTGGCTACACACACATATATGTTAGAAATAAATATGATTAGAACCACCACAAATGTGCAACTAACATACACACTTGTGAACAATGTAAACTGAGTGTACACTAAAGAGAGGCACATTGAAGGAGTATTACCATGCAATTTGTTCTCATTGTACACTTAATAGAGGCATGCACTACCATGAGATTTATTGAAGATTGAAAAAATAACCTATAGAAGCATGCAAGGCACCAATCTAGATCCATTTGACAAGTCACGATCTACAATATTTGTTGTTGGTTTCCAAATGAGAAACTAGGTACTCCAAATGCCACAACTCTGGTAGGTTTACCCCTCCTTCAATTTGCTCTAAGGAGGTGTGTTGAACATGCTACTAACTAAGTGTGGTTGAAACTGCAAATCTTTAACAAGTCCATGACCTAGTTGTGAATGGAGGCAGTGATCTGGAACAATGGGTGGCATAGATTATGGCCAAATAAATATCCACAAGTAAGGGAACACTAGGAAACAAGGTGCACATGATTTGAAAATGCAAAACCACCTATCTAAAAAAAAATCACACCTCAGATGGACTAGCAAAAGATCTGAAGTGCAGGGTCTTCATATTTGAGCCACAATTATTTACATAAAATCATTGTCAAAATAAATGTTTGTCATATGTGATATTGTGAAGTTTGACAACAATAACTGAGGGCCAAAGAAAAAAATATGCTCACACATGAAAGTAAACTAGGAAGTGCCCACTCTAATACCATTTAGAAATCCAGGTTAAACTTGGGTCATAAATGAACTTAGTCTCCATCTATCTATCTATCTATCTATATATATATATATAGTTTTATTTGAAATACAAGAGGATCACCCACATTTATAACCAATTGAGAGAGCCCTAACTCATAATTCCTTTGTATATAGTCTAGGCAAATAAGGCATACAACTTGGAAAATAAGGCATACCTCATGGCTAAGTCTATGTAAGCTTAATTGGTGTCTATATACACTGATATATATTGTAGTTTTGAAGTGCCCAAGTTACAACTTTGGGATTATTGCAATTTCAATCATTGGATTTGGGTAAAATCCTCCTTGAAAACAACACCAGAAATGGACCAATCTAGTTAGAGGTTACGCTACACCTTGTATCTTTAGCCAATATCAACCTTGTTTTTCAAAGTCCCAATGAGGACTTCGTTCATTGAAGGGTGATACCATAATCAACCATGGAGGACCAATTCCATTCAATTGAATTCTATGTACAACCCTAACATCATCATTAGAGGAAATTTGGGGTCTAAAATGGGCCTTATAAGAAAACGTGCCAAAATAAGTTTTTGTGAGTTGGAATTCAAGAACCAATAGAATTTCAATAAAATAAGTCAACCATAATGGTTGAATTGACATACTTGTCCTTAAAAAAAACTACTTTTTTTGTTCGTATTTTTGACATATCTCATTGTGTTTTTACTCAAATTTTGATCGGGAGAGCTTGTTGGATGCAGAATTTGATCCCACATCCAACGAGTACCTACACTGCATACTTTTGACAGACCCCGCTACCCCAAAAACAATAAATACCTGAAAAAATGTGATGATGACATCATCATCACATTTTTTCAGGTATTTCTTGTTTTTCGGGTAGCGGGGTCCATCAAAAGTATGTAGTGTGGGTACTCGTTGGATGCAGAATCAAATTTTGCATCCAACGAGCTCTCCTGATCGAAATTTGAGTAAAAACACAGGGAGATATGCCGAAAATACGAACACAAAAAGTAGTTTTTTCTTTCTTCCTCCAAAATTAATCAATATTATTTTATTATTTTAACTATTATTTTATTATTTTAACTATTATTTTATTATTTTCCTTAGGAGGCCCATTTTAGACCCCAAAATTCCTCTAATGGGCATACATGCATGCTAGCTAAGTTTATCCCAGTTGGCATCGGAAAACACTCATACACCCATGAACAAAGTAATAAATGTTGTATGAGATGTGATATAAACCGTTAAATTAATAATTTCTCATTCATTACATGGTATATAATGAGAACACTTAATGCAACTTGCATCAAATGCAAATCTAGCAGTACGAAGCATACTCACTTTGTTGTATTAATGTCCACCATAATTTGTATTTATGTATTCAAAATTGGTTGCTTCACAAGCATCTATTTTAAAATGTTAATTATAATTAATATAGACTTAATAAGAAAGTAATAAATATGTACTTAATATATTGAACATTATATTATTTATTACTCTTTTAAAATGTTAATTATAATCAATATATACTTAATAAAAAGTAATAAATATGTACTTAATATATAAAACAATATATTATTTATTTTTCTTTTAAAATAATAATTATAATCAATATATACTTAATAACAAAGTAATAAATATATACTTAATATATTAAACAATATATTATTTATTACGCCACTCTTAAATGTATATTGATTATTATTTACATTTTAAAATAAATCTTGATCACACAGCCAAAGTTGAGTGCATAGATGCAAATCCTGGTACACATCAATAAAACAAAGTAAGTACTCTTAATACTATTAGATTTGCATTCAGTGCAAGTTACATAGTATATTGTAAAGTGCATATTGATTATTATTTACATTTAAAAATAAATCTTAGATCACACAACCAAATTTGAATGCATAAATGTAAATCCTAGTAAACATCAATAGAACAAATTGATTACCCTTAGTAATATTAGATTTGCATTCCCTGCAAGTTACATAGTGTATTCTCATTATATACCATGTAATGAATGCAAATCCACTAATGAGCAATATATTCCTATAATTTAGTGTCCTCAAAAGGAAGACAGATTTAAAGTCATGTAAGCTTACTTGGAGAAGTAAGGTATCATGGTAGCATTACTTTGCATTTAAACATGAGAGAACGCATTGATTTTAACCTAAAATCTCGTGCTTTTTTGATAGGGTACATAAATCCCAGAGAAAAAAGGTTCAAATTTCAAGATGTTCGTAATTTTTTTTTAATAATGTAATCAATGTTCATCTTTTTTCCGTAACTATACATAAGCTTTGGGCTGACATATATTTGAAAATCTAATTGAGGTGCTCATTCTCTTCGCCTAAATCTAAATCCAAATCCATTAAACAGAATGAAAACTGGGTTTATATCGGGTAAACTCCCTCGGAAACCACCCAAAAAATCTTGAAGGAGAAATTGGAATTGTTACTTGTTTAAGCCTGTCCTTAATAAGCAAAGAACAAGACTAGAAACCCAACACAAAGAAATGAATTAAGGGCTTATTTATGAATAAAAAGAGGCACTCAGCGAAATGTATTCATGCGATTAAAAAAACTTTGGCCTTAGATTTTTTAATCTTTTAAGTTAGAAAAATTCACTCTGTGAAACCATAAAAATATCCAATGGCTCATGATATGTGATCTATCTATAAGTTGGAGCACTTGCTTTATCTCCAGCTATACCCTTGGTGGACGTGCTCCTTAAGTGAGGGCCTCACAGAGAGAAACTCGGTGCTTAATGGTAGGTATAATGTTTCAAAATCAAAATCCAGTATCATGGTATATATGTGGTGCTTCATACTTCCTGTTGAGATATATAATATACTGAGGAATTTGTATTTTCAAGGGAAAGCACACAGTAATGCAAGTGAAATCTCCAGTCCAGAAATAATTTATGAGGCCAAATAAAATCAAGTGGAATTATTTTTGAATCAAATCTACACAAAAATATATTTTCCATGTAGTTAGTATACAATTGTGCCTTTGTCATGCTTGTATTACAAAATTGGGTAATGCACATACTACTAATACAATAATCAAACATCTTTCTTAGTTTCAATGTGTTGTGGATGCCAGGAATGCTCTGAGATGAATTTCCATACGACTCCCAAGCTTCACCTAACATAGAAAGCAAGTTTCCTTGCAGAATCTCAGCACAAGTGCTGGAAGATGAATCATGTTGAACCTGTGTTGCAGAGACAATGGACTCTGGGAAATCATCTTGTTTGCCTCTTGGCTGCAACTCTTCCCAATTTTTGGCTTCTAAGCATGAATAAAGATCCTGGCTGAAGAAGCCTCTACGACTGTCAGATTTTGACAGAGCAGGATCTGAAGTTGGAGACTTGTCTCTGGAAGATCTCACAGTAATCCACTGACCAGGGGGATTTGCAAACCAGCAAAACTGGGCAAGGATAAATTTGAACCTAAAAAACTAGACAACCTGGAAAACTCAGAAAGATTATGAGTAATTGGACAGTTTTGCAACACTCATAAACAGCAGAGAAATGTTTCAGATGTCTCATGAAAACCTGTATTGAACTTCTCATAAAGCATGCAAATTTTATCCATGTACCACCAAAATCTAATCACTTTCCCCTCACAATATTCTCCCCAATTTTACATGTTCTACAAAATTTAAAATGGTAGCAGCAAGACTCTCAAGTCAATGGAAGGTATACACAAATAAAACAACCAACAGTGCACTACCAGTCACAATGAAATGAGTAACAGAATTTGTCAATGGATAAAGAGATAACATTACAATAGACCTTACTACTGCTCTGTCACTCTGCCTTTTATCAATCTGATGCTTGCCTCATTTCTTCATATGAATTTTTAAAATAGCTCAAATCTGAGCAAATCCTACACTAGTAGTGCCACAATTTCATGGGTTCTCTTCAAAAGAAATGTCAACTGTGGAGAAGATCAGCCAATATTTTTATGAATGAATGTCACAAAATATTTTCAGTGGATCTAGAAGAGAATCGAATATAGCCCAAATGATAGACCAACCATAAAGTCAAAAGAAGTTGCAGGTTTCATGGTAGGAGCACTATTATTAGTTGATTTGACACTACTAAAAGGACTTCCCTCTCCAAGTTCGACAGGGCCAGGAGCAGAAGCAGAATCTTGAGGAGGAAGAGCACCATTGGCACCCAATACAAGAACAACAAGCTTCTGGGACTTTGCACAGTTCCCGACACACCACTAGTGAAGTAGTATGAACCCCACTGAGTGAAATTAAAAACTGTATTTCCATCATGGAATGTTGCCATTGGACTTGATATATCACACCTGCTATATGCTGCCTTGGTGACTTGAATCACTAAATCCTGACTTGGTGGGTACAAGAATACTGCAATCCCAATCACGAACAAACGATTGAAGTTAGAAACAACGCACCCAGATCTTCCCATCACAATAATCCATCTCAGACTCAAAGAATCCGAGGGTTTTTCTGAAGGGTCAAAGTAAGGGTAGACCAAGTGGCGTCATTTTGAAGAGTCAAAGTAAGGGTAGACCAAGTGGCATCATTTAGAGCAAATGATATGCATTATAGATTCAAGAAAAGGCCGGAGAAATCCTGAGGCAGTGAGGCCTTAAACCTTTACGGATTTACGCGGTGGTATTAAGCAGTTTTGTTTAAACAAAACATAATTCGCTGAAGCTAAATCTACTCATCTGTAATTCTGCAGCAGCTGCAGCAGGCGTGCGGCGTCTATTTTGTTTTTGCCGAAAAGACTGGCATATATTCCAGAAATCGATCAGCACCAATCGCATTGAAGAAGAAAAAAACTCGAAAGCAAGATGCATCAAAATATTCATGAACACCATTAGAGATATACCGTATTATCGGTCGACATTCGAGAGGAAGGAAAGTCCAGCAATACAGTTCAGTAACATCAAATATGCAGCAAACGTGGGAAATTCTCGTCATTTTTGCAAGTTTCGTCTCTTTTGTTGTAACTTAATGTAGCGGTAGCTAACGTAGTTGTGCCGTTTTTCATGTAATTATGCGGGGCATAGCAGCGCCTGAATTCTTTTCAAATGCGCTTTCTGTTACACGTAGCCTGTGTAAGTGTTCTGCCATGGCTCTGGAACAGAGTTGTACCTCGGGGGAAATTGCAGAACTAGTAGGGAGTAAGCTACCGACTTTCGAAGAACCGCATTCCATCTTTGACATCCATGGGTTCTAGAGGCCTATTCCCATTTCCAGTGCCTTCAGCCGATGAGGAAGAGGAACTACTGTGTTCAGCACACAGTGCTTGGGCAATGGTATCCCACAGAGCCCAGGATTTCCTGAACGAAGAAGCCCTAAAAATCAACGGGAGTGTTATTTGAATTGGAGTTCCAGGATCGTCCCGCCGAAGGTACATCCCGAAGGTAGATGTAGGTGGTGAATTGAATGCAGGGAAGGGACGTGAAGGAGGGGAGACGACGATGGATGACGGGAGTTAACGGCGAAGAACGTCATTGGTTTAACGGGTTTGGCGAGGGGTCGGCGATGGGGAGGAATTCCGGTCCGGTGGTTGGACGGCCGACGCGACGATTGCTGCCGATCAAAATCGTCGCGTCGGTAGCTTACTCCTTTGAGAATCATTGATATTCTCTACAGATCTCAAGATAAATGTTGCAGTCCAACTTTGTCATGACTGAGACATTATCATCACATGATGTGACATAAGAAACGTTAGATGACCTCATCTCCACCTCTAGCTAAAAATTTGTTTCAAGGTCTTCACCAAAGAGATAAAGGAAAAATACTTTCACAACCCTGACTCATCTCTGTGCAGACACGCGTACCATAGAATACCGCTTCTGGGTCGTGATAAGATTTTAACAAGTGATCATCTTGGTGAACCTGAACGCATTACTACCATAGATATTATGTAGATAATATACAGGATTAATACAGGTTCATCTGAAACTTCTTTTAAACATAGTATGTTATCTACCCGACCATTTGCACCGGGGCCACTTGACTCTGTCCAGAATAGATTACTCTTCTTTTTTTGTGACAGTGAGACCAAGAACAACAGATTCTGTTTATTTTCTTACATTTTCATTTTCATTACAGATCAATTCTACAACAAACTATTATTACACTCGGGTATAATGTAATAATGAAGAATACTAATTTACCAAATCATATTGAATCTATAGACGAAACCCATCTAAACCTAATATGAAATTGTGCTATAAAATCTTGTAATTTGAAATTCAATTGTTATGGATTTGATAACTCCAATGTTCTGTGTGTATGCCAATTTAAAAATTTAACCTCCGTGATCATGAAGGATAAATAATCCAAGGTTTAAACCTGGATCGGGTTCCATAAAACAAACAAAGGAGTCGACTAATTGTTACAAGGAAGTTGGTAAAACGTTCCAAGTTTTAGATCTTTCCAGTTGTTTTTATAGAGTTGACTAAAATTATACAGTTCTAAACATACATTTGCAATTTTTATAAAAAAATCCAATCAGAACTTACAATTTTAAACAAAACAAGAATTTGCATGGATAAATTTATAGATGGATCAATTCAAGAGCGCAGTTGATGTGAAAGTAGATGTTGGAATCATCATTCTTGGTCTCATGGAAAGGAAAGGTAATGAAGCAACCTATTACCGAACGACATCAGGTAGACTCGGTGCAAATGGTCAGATAAATAGCTTACTCCCTTTTAAATGACCGCTTAAAAATCACATGCCCCTTTCGAACATTTCTTTCCATCGGAACGCCATCTTGTACTTCACGATCGTAGTCAAGATCATTGTGCTCTAATTGGATCATCAGACTTGTTATCATATTGGCTCAGTCCATTGTGAAAATATCACCAATTGGCATCCTAATGAAAATTCGTCTTAATGAATGGCCTATGCCAGTAACATAGCATAAGAATTGGATATCATTGACTACAAAGAAGCAAGATGACTGCTGGAAATTGAATACTTCACAAAATGTTGGTAATATTCCAAGGAATTTTTTTTACACAACGATTGCCTACACTGAAGTTGAATGAGTCTGCGAATTTTTTATCGTCAACGAGCGAATAAATTAATTTACATTTTCCATGTAGACCATTGGACTACTTAAAAAATCTGACATGTTTGTGGACAATATTATCTTAATGGGAACTTTCGCAGTTTCATTGATCAGCAACATACCGAGAATGAAGTAATTTCTCATAGATGTCATTGATTGTATTCCATTTGTTGCAAAAACTCATTGGTTTACCTATCATCTTCCTTCAATGTATGCCAAAAAAAAGTGTGCAAGTGAGTTGACCGAAAAGTCAATTGACCATCAATTATAGAAGGTATGCAATATTGATTGGGATATAAATTATTAGTCTTGCACCTAGGAAGGGACTATTGTTTTCGTTTTTTGTTTTTTTCTATTATTTTTATAAAATGACATTTAATTTTTGAACATATCTAAAGTGTAGCTATAATTTTGATTTATTTTCTTTATTTTAATTTTTATATTACTTTTTTTCAACCCCCATTGGTGCTATACCATAAAAATTATGATTAAAAAAATTGCAAAATAAAAAATTTTCAACCATAAAAATGAATGTGAAACTTTTTTTTTTCTAATTTACCAATAATAGTTTCTAATTTTGCAACAAATACTATTGTTTCAAGATCCTTCTATTATTTTCATGGGATGGCATGAAAAATTATGATTAACAATTGCAAAATAAAAAATTTCCAACCATAGAAACATTAGTAAATGTAAAACTTTAATTTTTTTCTATTATTTTCATAAAATGACATTTAATTTTTGAACATGCCTAAAGTGTAAGTATAGTTTTGATTTATTTTCTTTATTTTTCTATTTATTTTAATTTTTATATGACTTTTTTTGAACTTTGATTGGTGCTATACCATAAAAATTGCAAAATAAAAAAATTTCAACCATATAAACTTTTGTTAATGTAATTTTTTTCTTTCTAATTTACCAATAATATTTTCTAATTTTGCATGAGAGACTATTATTTTCTTCTATTATTTTTATGGAATGACATGGAACAATATGATTAAAAATAAAAAATAAAAAATAAAAAATTTCCAAAAACTTTCTTACTTTTTGATTTAGCAATACTAGTTTCCAATTTTGAGGATGGATTTACTACACCTTAAGTAAAACTTGACAAAGGTTTTCATTTTTGCTTAATTGTTTTTATTTTTTATTAATAGAGCCATAGAATCTATGCACACCTTGGTATAATACAAATACTCCTTGTGAAGGAAAGTGCTAGAAGATGAGAATAGCCATAGATGGGGCCTTTGCTTTACACTGACAATGTGGATATCGTTTTTGCAGGGCATGTGCACCCCTCCGAATGCGAACGTGGATATCGTTTTTGCAGGCCATGTGCACCCTTGTGAATGCTAATGGGGATATCGTTTTTGCAAGCCATGTGCATGCTTTGTAGGCTTTTTTTCGTATTATTTTTGATGCAACAATGGTGCATATGCATGCAATTGTTAGCAGTTGTTTGATATGCTGCTCTCATGTACATCATTCACAATGTGGAATTAAAAAGTTCAGAGGGGTGTGCTACTTAGAAATTAAGAAGGTAGACATGGTAGAGCATGAAGGCTCACTCACACAAAGGAATGGCCAAACCAATTCAATTATCAAATGTGAAGTGATTACAATATAAAGGTGAGAAATCTCATAACAAACCAAATCCATATCCTAGAATTATGGATCTCAAGCTAATCAAAGATAATACACATCAACTCAATCTAAAGTAATCTTCCTAGCATTTCTACATTATTCCAATTGTTACACTCAAAATCTGTCACCAGAATGTGATAGGATCCCTAACACAAGACATTTGCCCTAAAATCCCAAACTTGAAGTGAATCTTGCTCTAGGTGTTGATTCCAACATTCAAAATTGTAGCACCGCTCTTACCCTCAAGTAGATAAGTGATACCCTATTCAGCACCGCCCTAGTTGTGTGAGAACCAGGCGGTGCCACCACCTTTAACCTATGTTGTTGGCGCGGTTCCTGCCCATCACCGCTCTGTCATAAAGGGGTATAAGCAGTGCCCTTGGTAAAAAGTGAAAAAAAGGAAGTTTCTTGAGGCTTCTAAAACAAGAGCCTCATGTCTAACCTCATCCCTACTCACTTGGGTTGGTTAAGGTAGAGATCCCTCTTTGTAGGATCTTATAGCCACCTCACCCACCAATATCTCAACCATCCTATCCATTTGAGCCCTATAAATACAACCTCATGCTCCATGGTTGAGAGAGAGAGAATAATAGTAAAGTTATGCTCTTGAATTGATACCCTAGCTTAATCCATCAGAGAGAAATTGTGGAGCAAGTTGGAGCTATTGAGGACAAGATGCTAGTCTTGTGAAGGAGTGTATCGACACTAAGGCACATGATTGTGAGCTCTTTTATTTATTTTCTAATGCAAAGTTGATTTCCTTCCCACATGTTTGTTGTGTTGATCTCACATATATGTTATTGGATTCCTTAGTCACTAATATGGATGTGTAGATGATTTTCCGGTAGCTTTGATGTCTTTGTATGCTTGATATGTTGTACAGGTATACAGTTCCTTCATCAGAGCTACATTCCAGGCGTCTATAACATTTAGGGAAGGTATTCAACCGAGTTATTCACTCATTTGTTCTGGCTTTAAGCCATTCAGACCAAAGGAACAACTTCTGTTTGTAGAAGGTGATATATTCACGGTAACAAATTTGGCGACTCCACTGGGGATTAGATCCATCTTGTTCTTCCTTAGTTTCTGAAACACTCTTATCTGAATCCAAGCTCCAGCCTCCTATCTTTGTAATTAGATCTAAATCTGATCTACTAAAGTTCTGGTTTGAAATCTTTAGATCTCTTTAGATCTGAGCCACCTTAACTTTTTGTGCTCTGTATTGTGGTTGATTCATCAGTTTTTATGAATTTTTTGACATTTGTAACTTGATTTTTCGCTCTCCTACTGTTTTGGGTTGTCACATAGAACCGCACATGTGCCTTTGGCAAGAAGCAGTGCCACTGCTTGAGTCCAGTTAGCCATAAGTGGTGCCACCGCCTAAATCCTGTTAGCAAGAAGTGGTTCTGCCTCAAAACCTCATGTCAGCAACTTCATCTGCGCGGTGCCAGGTAGGCCTATCCCAGACTTTGATTTTTTCAAGTTTATGTAAAAAATTTGTGATTTTTTGGATTTGGTGTGTGTAATTGGTCTTATCTAGAATTGTTTGAACCTTCTTGAGTGATTGAAATTTGGAATTTTTATGTGGAAATTGCTTGTTTGTTCAAATGAAAAAGCTAGGTTAGATTCATCATTCATCATTGCTTGTAAGTTTGGTTTTATTGAAAGGAGTTAGTTGGAAACTATAGGTCAGATTAGATCTCTGCTTGTTATAGACTATCACTGAAAACAAAGACTCCCTTAGATCAGTTTGCGTGTTTCAATTTCTCGTTAAGTGTGAGAAAGACTTCTTTTCGCTCTAAAAAGAAAAATTGTTGAGAATAGGTCATTATTTCATTGAGCCTAAGCCGTTGGATCTCTAACTAGCCTCACAAGCTTTCAAGACTCCTTTGTTCTTTTGTCTCTTTTGCATTATTATCTTATCAAAAGGAAAAGGTATCAATAGTTTAAGTTAGGTCTTTCCATGCTTCAGGAAAAGTTGAAAGTATAGCTTACATATGCATATTTGAGTGTTGTTTGTCTTTTTTTTTTCATTTGAAAAGAGATCTTACCCTACCTATGTACTTTCAAAAAAGAGTTGATTTGAAGAAAAGTGTTGTTTGATTGTATGCTTGGAAAAAGGATTTTTTATAGTTGTTTGGGGATTTTTTTGGTTTTAAAAGCAAAATTGAAAAGAAAAACAAACTCTCTCCTTCCCGTAATTAGGCATACTGAATGGTAAAGTGAAGGAACTTGCATTTGATATCTGCATGGTTTTACTTTTCTGTCAAAACCTCATGCATTCACCTAACTATCCACTTTAAAATTAACGGTAGTTATAGGCTAAAAATTTGTATAGAAATTTGAGTTCTAGGTTAGAGATGTCTTTGGGCGTCGTTAAGCATAGGAGCTATCGTTACTTATCCGCACTACATCCCAGGACTCACGCGGTTCTTCCACGTACCGTCGATATATCGAATGGCCTTTCACACACCCTTGAGGTATATCAAAAGGTACTTCATGTACTTGATTGTATATCGGAAGGCCCATTGTGAACGATTGTGCATTAGATAGCACTACTACCGATTTGAGCTCCCATGTACCTTGTGTATATTGGGATACCCCACTAGGATACCCTATCTATCTGAGAAAATCCCTTTGGCCATCTTGTGTGGAGAAATACACCAAAAAAAATATTCTGGGAGATTACTACGCACGTACCCTTGTGGTATATCGCGAGTTGCACCTACTTGACAATCCTGGTGGGAGAACGACCATTTGAGCTCACCCTATCATTTGAATTTGCTTGTTATCCTATAGCTTGAGTAGGAGAAACTTTTTGGTGTGTTTTTTCTTAGTTTTGAAACCCTAGGTTAGAATAGGAACTGTGCAATCTGGCTAAGTTTCATTTGATACGGTCCAAAAGAACACAGGGCTTATTGTTGATGTAATTGTAAATTTGGAATGTATTCACTTATATATCTTATGTCTTGTACCCTGATGTTTATTTCAGGATGGGTCTATAATGTAATTGAGTCATGTCATGCCCCGATGTTCCAATCGAGAGGATCTATAATGTAAACAAGTCATGTCAAGTCATTGTGGGTAACCCTCCTATTTTTCAAGGGTTAAAGTCCCCGCAGTTCTGGGGCACTAGGGTTATTAGACTCACCTAGTGAATTCGACCCTAGTTGGGTTTAGTCAAGTCGAGAATTAGTATAAATAGAGAGCTAGCCTCTCTATTTATCACACACTCACTCACACTCGGTTGTAGTGCATAGCTGAGGAAGACGAAGAAACTGGGGCTAGGAAGAAAGAGGTTGCTGCTGTCGGGAGATCATCTTACTGTTTTGGGGTTTTACTTTTGGTGTTGATTCTATCTCTAAGGAAGTTGCAGGGTTTTCTCCATTTATGGTTTCCCCGAGGAAAAACACTGTGTTCATTGCTTCTTGTGTTTGATTGTTGTGCTTGTTATTCTCTCAGTTAAAGATCCTAGTAATGCTAGCTTAATGTTAAAAATCTATCATGGTATCAAATATAACCTGAGAAGAAGACACTATGCAGCTGCAGGAACTAGGGATTCCTACTTTGCGGATCTTCCTCAATAGATTTTCAGCAAAAGAAGGTTGGATTAACTCTCCTCCTTAGGGCTCATCTTTCTGTTGAAGCAGAATCCAATTTTGAGGTTTTTCAGTTTTGGACCCGACACTGCTGCTGATCTCCACTCTCACAGGAACTATCACACATGGCAGCAATGATTGGCTTATAGACAGTGATGCTTCCAAGTAGATGACAGGATTCAAGCAATCCTTTGTGAAATTATCTGAACATGAATCACCTCACAAGGTGAAACTTGGAGATGACTACCAGTATCCAATAAAAGGTAGTGGGGAATTTTCCTATAAGCTAGACTCTGGAAAGTCTATGACAATGAAGGAAGTATTGTTTGTACCAGTACTAAATAAGAATCTCCTCTCCATATCTACACTAGATGCAAAAGGAATGAGGGTTGCATTTATAGATGGTCAAGTCATCATGTGGCCAAAAGGAAAGACTATTTATGATGTAGTAGTGATTGGGGAAGAAGAAGGAGGCTTATACAAATTGAAGGGCCATCGAACAAGCTTTGGTTCATGACTCAGTAGAACCAAATGAGATTTGGCATAGAAGGCTTCCACATGTGCATTACAGAGCACTACCACTTTCAAGCAAAGTTGTTGAAGGTCTCCCAGAAATGCAGACAAAAAATGAAGGTGTATGCAAAGGATGTGCGAAAGGGAAGAAAACAAAGAAGACAGTTCCAAGTAGCGAAAGCAAGGCAAAAGGAATCTTGGAAATCATCCACTCCAATGTATGCGGTCCAATGTCATCCAGCTCACTAAGCAGGTATGTATACTATGTTTCTTTCGTTGATGATTTTTCTAGGAAGACACGGATATACTTTATGAAGAACAAATATGAAGTATTAAGTAAGTTCAAGAAATTCAAAGACTTAATCGAGAACCACACTGAAAATAAAATCAAGACCTTTCGATCAGATAATGGCAAAGAATTCACCTTGAATGAATTCAAAGAGCTATGTAAAGACTCAGGGATTAAGAGGGAGTTGTCCACTCGTTATAATCCACAACAGAATGGGATTGCAAAAAGGAAGAATAGAACTATC
This sequence comes from Pseudotsuga menziesii, assembly GCA_001517045.1. Taxonomy (NCBI): domain Eukaryota; kingdom Viridiplantae; phylum Streptophyta; class Pinopsida; order Pinales; family Pinaceae; genus Pseudotsuga; species Pseudotsuga menziesii. The sequence goes on from LPNX010944930.1 coordinate 288,050, forward strand.
ATGGAAGCTACAAGAGCAATGCTTCATGATCAAGCTCTTCCTATGCATCTTTGGGAAGAAGCTGCCAGAACAACGGTGTATGTACAGAACCGTGCTCCACATAGAGTACTCGAGAACAAGACTCCTGAAGAAGTCTTCTTTGGCAAGAAACCAAAAGTCATCCGTCTCAGAATATTCGGCTGTCCAGTGTACATTCACTTCCAAAAGAGAAGAGGACAAAATTAGATCCTTCAGGAAAGAAGGGTATATTTTTGGGATACTCTAAAAGCTCAAAGGCTTACAGAATATACTTCCCAGGGTTCAAGAAGATTGAGATCAGCAGAGATGTAACATTTGATGAAGATTTAGCCTACATCAAATCCAGGAAGAAACTGACTAAAGAACCTGAAGAAACAAAAGAACCTAGAATTCATGATACAATCATGAACGAAGAAATTCAAGAAGAAGATCAAGAATTAGAAGAACCTCAAGAACTTGTAGATCCACCTCTGGAGAAGAATCCTCATAAGAGGAAACCTGCTTGGGTACGTGAAATTATCCAAGGTGTAGAAAGATATGGAGCTTCAGAAGAAACACCCAGAGGAAGAAAGAGAACTAGATCTTGCTCTAGTTACGTAGCCTTACTATGTGACATTATTGATAAAGAACCTTCCAACTATGAAGAAGCGGAAGAACGGAAAGAATGGAAGGATGCTATGATCAATGAGTATCAATCGATCATGAAGAATGATGTTTTGGATGTTGTCCCAAGAAGAGAAGGGAAGTCCATTGTAACTTCCAAATGGATCTACAAGATCAAGCATGTTGCAGATGGCAGCATCGAGAAACAGAAAGCAAGATTCGTGGCTCATGGTTTCTCTTAGAAAGAAGGAATAGATTATGAAGAAACCTTTGCACCTATAGCCAGATACACTTCCATCAGATCAGTACTTGCTCTGACTGTAGTGATAAAATGGAAGATACACTAGATGGATGTCAAGACTGCTTTCTTGAATGGTGTAGTGGAAGAGGAAGTGTATGTGGAGCAGCCACTCGGCTTTGAGACACATGACAGAGAGTCTCATGTATGTAGATTGAAGAAAGCCCTGTACGGTTTGAAACAGGTACCCATGACATGGTACGGTAGAATTGATAGTTTCCTATCCAGTTTGGGCTTTACCAAGAGTAAAGTTGATTCCAACCTTTACTACAAGGTTGAAGAAGGCAATCCAATAATTCTCCTACTATATGTAGATGATCTGTTTGTAACAGGTATATATGGGTTGATTGCTGATACGAAGAGCAAATTTGATGCCGAGTTCAAAATGAAGGACTTGGGTATGATGCACTATTTCTCAGGCATGGAGGTGTGGAAGAATTTAGATGGAATCTTCCTTGGACAAGGGAAGTATGTAGTAGAGATTCTGAAGAGATTCGAGATGATGGAATACAAGGCCATAACCACACCTATGGCATCTAACCTGAAGCTATTGAGTGATGCTTCATCAAAAGCGGTTGATGCTATGATGTATCATTAGATGATTGGGTTCTTGATATTTGCTTTGTTGTGAACACCTTGAGCCAGTTCCTGACAGATCCGAGACATGTTCACTTGATTGCTGCAAAGCATATTCTAAGGTACCTAAAGGGTATAGTTGACTATGGGCTCAAGTACGAGGCAAATCAGAAGATTAACCTAGGGTTTTATGTTGATTCAGATTGGGCAAGCAGTGCCATTGATAAGAAGAGCACTTCAGGATGCTGCTTCAATATGGAATCAAGTATGATCTCTTGGTTTAGTAGGAAGAAATCCTGTGTGGCACTCAGTACAGATGAAGCAGAGTATGTTGCAGCTTGTTCAACTAGTTGTGAGGCAGTATGGGTGAGGAAGCTACTATCTGATTATTTGATCTCCAGATGGATGCTACTTGTATATATTGCGATAACCAGAGTTATGTGAAGTTGTCAGAGAACCCTGTGTTCCATGACAAGTTGAAGCATATCAAGATCAAGTATCACTATATTAATGATATGGTGCAGAGAGGAGCATTGAAGCTCCAGTATGTTGCAATGGAGGAACAGATAGTTGATGTATTGACGAAGCCATTAGCTAGAGTGAAGTTTGAGTACATCAGGGAGAATCTTTGTGTTCTCTAGATCGAGGTTCCCTCCAAGGGGAAATGATGAGACTAAGAGCCATTCTGACATGGTGAGAGGACTAGGTTCCTTCCATGGTCAGATGTAAGGGCAGAGCCATTATGTCATGGTGAGAGGATTTGGTTCCTTCCATGTCAAATATGAGTGCTAAGCCATTCTAATGTGGCTGTAGGATTGGTCCCTACATGATCATATGTAAGGGATAAATGTCATTCTTGGAATGGAGGCACCTGGTCAGTTACCAGGAAAACTCAGTCTGGGACTAAGGGTCGTTCTGATATGATTGTAGGATGTAGTATTACATGACCAGATGTGAGCGCATGGACATTCTGATGTGTTCTCACTTGATCAGATATAAGGGCTGATGCCATTCTCTGGGAAAATAGAGGCACCTAGTCAGTTACCAGGAATCCTCAGTCTGGGACTGAGAGCCCTTCCGATGCGATGTTTTCAAACATGGTCGGATGTAAGTGTAGAGCCCTTTCGATGCGGTGTTTTTGAACATGGTTGAATGTAAGTGTAGAGCCCTTTCAATGTGGTGTTTTCAAACATGGTCGAATATAGGTGCTGAGCCATTCCGATGCGGTGTGTTCTCACATGGTCGGATATAAGTGCTGAGCCATTCTGGCGTGATGTGTTTACACATGGTTAGATGTGAGTGTTGGGCCTTTCTGACAAGATGAGGTCAGATGTGAGTGTTTGGCATGCCTTTCTGACAAGATGAGGTTAGATGTAAGAGTTGGGAGGTCCATTCTAACTTAGGGTCAGATATAAGCACTGATGAAGACCTACATGAAGGGTAGGCCTACAACCAGCATGAAAAAGGGATGGCTCTATAGAACTTCCTATGACGAGAAGAATTGAGAGATAGCACCGATGATGATGATGATCCAGATCAAGTAATGATCCATATGTGATGATGATCCAGACTTGATGATGATCTAGATAAAGTGGTGATCCAGATTTGATGATGATATAGTGATGATCCAACAGTGATGATCTAGTGGTCATGATGATCCAGATCCTGTGATGAAGAAGAATTGAAGAAGAAGAAGACTTGAAGACGATGATGACTTGAAGACGAAGAAGACTTGAAGATGAAGACAACTTGAAGATGAAGACAACCTGAAGATGAAGATGACGATATTATCGAGTCGATATAGAGAAGAAGACCAATGCTGAAAATTGTGTCAAAAGAATACCTTCCTAGTTAGGAGGGAGTGTTGATGTAATTGTAACTTTGGAATGTATTCACTTATATATCTTATGTCTTGTACCCCGATGTTTATTTCGGGATGTGTCTGTAATGTAATTGAGTCGTGTCATGCCCCGATGTTCCGATCGGGAGGATCTATAATGTAAACAAGTCATGTCAAGTCATTTTTGGTAACCCTCCTATTGTTCAAGGGTTAAAGTCCCCACTGTTTCGGGGCACTAGAGTTATTAGAATCGCCTAGTGAAGTCGACCCTAGTTGGGTTTAGTCAAGTCGGGAATTAGTATAAATAGAGAGATAGTCTCTCTATTTATCACACACTCACTCACACTCAGTTGTAGTGCATAGCTGACGAAGAAGAAGACACTGGGATTAGGAATAAAAAGGTTGTTGCTGTCGGGAGATCATCTTACTGTTTTGGGGTTTTACTTTTGGTGTTGATTTTATCTCTGAGGAAGTTGTGGGGTTTTCTCCATTTATGGTTTCCCCAAGGAAAAACATTGTGTTCATTGTTTCTTATTTTTGATTGCTGTGCTTGTTATTCTCTTAGTTAAAGATCCTAATAATGCTAGCTTAATATTAAAAATATAACACTTACACCCAACTTTCCTCCTATTACAGAAGAAGGTCCAATGGAAGCTACTGTCCAAGGAGCTACAACTACTTCACAGGTGGAAGAGAATATAGTTGTAGAAAGTGGAGACCGATTCACCTCTTATACAAATCCCTTGGCTCATCAACCTCCTGTTGGTGATACTTCTTTCCATGGTCCTGTGGAAGGTCGTGTTGATAGTCCTGTTTGTCCGGGTTATGGTCTAGATGCTCCATTTTGGGGAACCTCTATGGGATAGGTCATTGGCTATTCACCGTGCACAAGATTTTTAGGAGAGAATGCAAAGACTAGATACTACCTTAGCAACCCCAATCCCTCATAAAGAACCTATGTCGACTCTTCTTCCCCGTAACATGGACCCTTTTTCTAGAAGGATATCATTCACTGGTTGATTCTATGAAACCTACTGATCCTGTTGAGACTTCAAAACACCTAGATCAAACTTATGATCCCATAGTTGCAAATGTTAGGTTTGTTTCTTGTCCTCCTAGGTCTTCTAGGGCTGGGGGGAAGCCTTCAAATCCAGTTGTGTGAGTACCTTATAGTGTCAGGGGGAAACCCCTGGCATGATCTACGTTACCTTCTAGTGGAGTTGTTACTCCTAATACACAAGCCTCTAATGTAGGCACATCCACAGTTTACATTCGTCCTATGAATATAGTTAACCCTCCATTGAGTTCAGGTCAACCCTTAAGGGCACAACCTATTGTTAGTCAATATTCCTGGGGGTATGGTTACCCAACAAATCAAGTACTTGTAGGAAATATGAATTACCAACCTACCCCTACAGGCATGTCATACACTGGAATTCCATATCCTAGAAATACTTTTACTCCATGGGGACAACCCAACTAGTCCTATATGCCAGCATTAGGAGGAATAATTGTTCATATGGTGGGAGGTGTCGGAGGGCCTCCTTATGGTGGACCTCATCCTGGTCGTCCCGGAGGTCCTGGCAGTCTTCCTCTTGGTGGTCCCAAAGGTCCTAGTGGTCCTAGAGGTCCCGGTGGTCCTCCTCTTGGTGGTCCAAGAGGTCTTGGTGGTCCAAGAGGTCCTGGTGGTCCTCCCCCTAGTGGTCTTGGAGGTCGTGGTGGTCCCGGTGGCCTTGGAGGTCCTGGTGGTCTTGGAGGTCATGGCGGTCCTCCTCCTAATCCTCCTAATCCACTTAATGGTCCTGGTGGTCCTGGCGGCCCTAACTCTAGAGGTCAATATTTCGAAGGTTCATCATCCCATCAGCCTTTTCAACAACCTGTGTATTAGTCCACTTACGATCCTACTGGTGGTTACATGCCTTATCAATATTACCAGTATGTTGAAATGAACCGTTAGTCACCTTTCCTGGTAACTTTGGAATTGCCTGATTTGTCCAAATTGATCAATGACCCCATCCAAAACAATCTCACATCGCCCCCCATTCTATTCAAGTTACCATCGAATATTCTGAGATTCAATGGTAAGCAGGGAGATGATCCCAAAAATCACGTTATGACTTTCCATCTATGGTGTTCGTCCAATTCCTTGATGGCTGATTCTTTTTTATTAAGAATCTTCCAGCATACTTTTACTAGAATGGCCACAAAATGGTACATCGAACTTCCATGACACTCGTTTGTGGATTTTAGTGCTTTGGCAACTGTTTTTCTCACACACTTTCATCTACCCATTTGATATGAAACGGGTATAGACCTTTTAACCTCTCTACATCAAAATAGCTCCATGCACATTTTAGATCATATTCATGAGTGGAAAAGGTGGAGAAGGCTTATTAAAGCTCCTATCCCAGACCAACTCTTGGTTGATTGATTCACAAAATCTTTGTTGCCACCCATTGCCCAAGATGTGGCTATGAGGGGTGTTGTTACTGAAGAGAAAGCCATTAGTCACGCACAATATCTAGACTTGGTCTATTCACAGTTTGGAACTTTGTATGACCTCATTCCTCAAGCTCCTCGACCCAGCACTGACCCGGCTAAGCCACCTATAGAAACTCCTGTTGATGGAGTTATTGGTTCAATCCAGCCCTCGTGAATGGTTAAAGCTGCCAAACAACCCAATCCTTCCACTCCTACTCCTTCCAACCCTACGGTTTCCACCGAGGTGAATGTTAGTCAAAGTACTCAATCATCTAGTAATAAGAAGAAAGGAAAAGATAAAATCAAGAAAACCGGAAACCAACAGGAAAACCCCAAACCTACGGCCCCAGAGAATGACAATAAAGGAAAAAGGAAAGCTAAGTATCCCTGCCTATTTTGTGGTGGAGATCACTTCACGAAAGAGTGTCCTCAATGTGATGAAATCAATAAGTTTTTAAAGAGTAACCCCGCACCAACAGTTCTCATTGATCCTTTTCCTTCTCAGCAACAACTGGTGGACCACATGTCTAACCAGGGAAATTCTAGTTCCACAGAGGAAATTCAAATGATGTCATCGGATACTATTAATCTAATAACTCAAAGTTAGTCATATGACAAACTAGAGGAGAAGAAAATTGAGAAACCTTCTCCTGATAAAGCTCCTTCTACTGGTTCTCCCGCATCCTTGTCTAATGGTCCCCTAATGATCGACAAGCCTGATCTCGACATGATTTTGCATCCACCCAAGAGTACTCTTAGGAAGGTTGTTTTTAGCCCTAATGCTCGAGCTGCACAGTTTTATAATGTTGTAGAAGACATAGCTCAGGAACCATGTGCAATGTCTACCTTCGAAGTGCTCCAAAGCTGTCCCACACAATGAAAAAACTTATTAACCACTTTGGGAGCCACGGACCCGAGTGACATGAATCCGATTCATTTCAATCCAGAGAACCTTAAACCTAGATTACCCCACAAACTAGATTTTCAAGTCATAACTAGAGTATTTGGAAGAAAGGTCTTTAGGACTATTCTAGATGAATGTGCTTCAAGCTCTATTTTGTCTTTGACCTGTTGAAAAGCCATTGGCTCTCCTAATCTTGTTAAATCACCAACAACACTAAAAGCCTTTGATGGAAGGGGTTTCCAACCCTATGGTCTCATGCCAACCCTTTCAGTTGAGCTAGGGGGAAAAACTATTTCCATTCAGGTAGAAGTAGTGGATGCCCCGTTAGACTACAATCTTCTCTTAGGAAGAAACTAGTTTTATGCTATGACTGTTGTCTCTTCGACAGTATTTAGAACCCTCTAGTTTCTGCATTTGGGAATAATTGTAACAATTGACAAACTTGATTTCTGTACACCGGATGTTACCACTCCTACGATGAATAATATCCCTTTACTAGGTCAGTCCCCTCCTCCTTACCAGTCGATTGGGGTAGGGATGTTGAAAGACTCCACCCTCATGGGCGTGTTTTCATCAACCCCTTCTAGCACAGAAACAACAATGGTCAACATGATCTCTTCATTTAATTGTGATCCTAAGGGTAAACAAGTTGTTGAGACATCCTCCCTTAGCCCGCATGAAGTAGTTTATGATGCCATCCAATCTGTTTCCAATGTTCCTATAGATGATCTTCATCTGGTGTCTTCGGATCCTTACCACCTGCCCTACTGGTTAGAACCTTCGCTTCCTACTCTAGATTATCTCTCCTAGAATTTTCCATCGAAAGAGTCTATTATAGAGATTATGAATACAAGTACATCCGTATGGGAGGATCACCATCACATATCTTCGTTCCTCCCCAATACCAATTTGACAAATAATGATTTTGTATCTCTCTTGGGTACTAATATTGTCGACGATTCGCAAACACATGTCTTGTTGCAAGATTCTAAGTCTGAAGGAAATTTATGCAACATTACCAAAATGGTTCCAATCGAAATATCAGTCAAGTCTGGAACTATAGAACATGCTCACATCGGGCAGAACTATTCAATAGATGAAACAGAAGAGTATAAAGTGCTTTTTAAAGAATTCCAAGATATTTTTGCTTGGTCCTATGAAGAAATTCCTAGGATAGATTCATCCATTGTAGTCCATGAGATCAAAACCTATCCTATAACCAGAATGATTAGGAAGAAATTGAGACAAGTCCATTCGCGAAAGGCTGTGGCTATCAAAGATGAAGTCAAAAAACTTATGAAGTCAAGATTTATCTATCCTGTGCCCCTAACGGAATGGGTATCGAATATCGTTCCTGTGAACAAAAAAACAGGGAACTATTCGAGTCTGCATCAATTTTCGAGATTTGAATAAATCTTATCCCAAGGACAACTTTCTGACTCCACACATCGATCAGATTATCGATAACTGTGATGGGAGTGTCATCTTCTCATTTATGGATGGCTTTTCCAGCTACAATCAGATTGAGATATTTCCCGTCGATCAGCATAAGACGGAATTTATATGCCCATGGGGAACCTTTGCCTACAAGAACTTACCTTTTGGCCTTGAGAATGCTAGGGCCACATTCCAGTGTGCTATGTCCTATGCATTTCATGACATTAAGAATATTATGGAGCCTTACCTTGACGATCTCCCTGCGTAGTCACAGCTACGGGAAGACCATCCTCGACATCTTAGAGACCTTTTTCTGAGATGTCACCATTACAAGATACGGCTGAACCCACACAAATGTGTTTTTTGCGTTGAGACGGGATGTCTCTTAGGCTTCATAGTGTCCAAGGATGGTATGTGGATTGATCCCTTAAATATTGTTTCAATACTCTCTTTACCTGCCCGAACCAACCTGCTTGAACTCCAAATTTTGCAAGGGAAGGAAAAATTTCTTCGTCGTTTTGTTTATAACTTCACTGAGAAAATTCATGGTTATATGCGTCTCCTTAAGAAGGACACTCCATTCTTCTGGGATGACCAGGACAAACGAGCCTTCGATAATATCAAACATGCTCTGACTCATTCGCCTGTCATACACCCCCAGTATTACTTGAAGGATTTTCTCTTGTATGTTGCTGCCTCTACTACTACTATTGGAATGGTTTTAGCTGACGAGGACCAGAACGACCTAGAACACGTGATTTATTGCGCCAATGAGAATCTTCTAGATTCTGAAACTCGATACTAGCATGCGGAGTATCTAGCATTGGCTATGGTCATTGTTGTCCAAAAATTTCATCACTACATCCTGCTTCACACTACTATTATACTTGCAGACCAAAACCCTATGTACTACATCCTGACTCGTCAGGTGCTAGGGGGAAAATACTCCTGATGGATTGTTGTCCTGCAGGACTTTGACCTTGATTTTACCAAAGCTACTTCAAAGAAGTCATTATTTTTGCTGAGCAGAAGTGTGATCTTCCCCGTGCTTTAACAAATTCTGAGCCCATCGATTCATTTTTGAATGAATTTATGTTCCTAATAAGCACAACTGACCCGTGGTATGGATATTTAATCATTTATCTCCAGACACAATGTTTTCAGCCTACTATATCTCATGAGGATCGTCGCCACATTAGTCACCACACAAAGGACTATCTTATCCTTAATGATACATTGTATAGACGTGGTATAGATACCATTCTCCGACGATGCCTCACCCATGATGAGGCTGAATAGGTTCTTAATGACTGCCATTTTGGGGCATGTGGCGGTCATCTTTCTGGGATGGCTACAACTCAAAAAATACTGCGCGCTGGCTATTTTTGGCCTTCTATTTTTAAATATTGTCATGAGGCTGTTAAGAAATTCCCACCCTATCAACACTTTTACCCGAAAAAGTGCACCCACCCCGCTCCGTTACACCCCGTTATTGCGATTGGCCCTTTCTCCAAATGGGGGATAGATTTCATGCATTGTAATCCTACCTTAGTTAGGGGGCATGGTTGCATCATAGTAGCCGTGGATTATTTAACTAAGTGGGTTGAGGCTATGCCTACATAGGCGGAAGATGGTAAGATTGCCGCCCTCTTCCTTGTTAACCATGTAATAGCTAGGTTTGGAGTTCCTTAGTCTATTGTTCTATTGTCACTGATCACGGATCACATTTTTGGAATCAGATGATGGTAGAGTTAAGTGCTAAGTTGGTTTTTTCGCCATGAAAACTCAACCCCCTATTATCTGCAAGATAATGGTCAGGTTGAGGCAATTAACAAAGTTTTAAAAACTATGCTACGTTGGATGGTTGCAGATTACAAATCCAATTGGCACCAGACTCTCTTCTCTGCTCTTTGGGCTTATAGAACTTCAGTGAAAATAACAACTGGTTTTACACCTTTTCAATTAGTATATGGACTAGAAGCTGTCCTACCTATTCAGTGTCAGATTCCGTCTTTGAAACTTGCTGTTGAACTTCTCCCTAATACTTCTACCAAGGAAGAAAGGTTTTTATATTTAACCAACCTTGACAAAATTAAACGAGATGCTACCTTGGTTAATGAGGTACACAAGAAACGTGTCAAGGCGCAATACGATAAATTTGTCGAACATCAATATAGTTTATAAAAGTCATTTTTTCAAATATTTTGGGATACTAATGGTCATTTAAGTCTTGTAGGGACAGAAATAAGTGGTAATGTCTATGGGGAAGTTTGTTTTTGACTTTTTCGTACTTTTGAAAATGGAAAAATTCAATGAGCGTTTGTTTTGATACTTTGGTCATGCTTTTCAAAAAACCTAGTATCAAAGTTTTGAGTCTTTTTCTGATTCTTTTCAGGCTCGTAAAACCCTTCATCATGAAAACAGACCTAATGGAGTCTCCTTTAAACTCTTTTCGGACTCCCTAAATATGAAAATATTGTCGAGTACTTGTCTTCTTCATACTCATAAAAGTATTTGAAGAGTCATCTCTTTGACGATAGGTTATCTCTTTTTTGGTTCAGATGGACTATTTATGAAAAAGGAACACTCCATCCAATCATGACTAGAAGAGTTCTCTTGGGTATTATTTTATACTTTTTAAGGCCCTAGAGACTAAATCATATTAATCTGTCACAGTAATCTAGGGACTAAAAAACAATCTCATAAGAGATTTCAGACAATTAAACATGAAAATGGCATAATGGTGCTACAAAATGAGTAGCAGCTCTGTATATTCAATAAATAATGAGTAATACAAAACAATAATCATGCTAGAAGCATGAATGCCAAGGAAATTTGAATTCCCAAGGAGGTCATTTGAATTGAATGAGTGAGTCTAGCTTAACTGAATGTAAGCCATAGTCAACACTCAAGTTAACCACTGATCAAAACCCTAATTAACTCAACTGAGCCCTAACTGAAGTTGGAGTGCAATAAATAACTGATTCTAACTGAAAGTAGCTCAGACACATGTCACTGCAAGCCAACCAATAAGTGGTAGCGCATCAATGACTCCAATGAACCCCGATGCAGTTAACTAAAGTGTAACTAACCATGAGAAGTGGTTGGAAGCACCCCTGTTGACTCCAGTTCATTAAATAATCATTAAATAATAAATTTAATGAAGGAAGGCACCTTAACTACTTTGTTTAATTGATTGTAACCATCAGTTAGCAATATGGGGCATTAATGACACTTAGATCACTCCCGGAGTGCTACAATTAGCCTCCCTGAATGTAGGAGAAGGCTAAGTTATCCTCCTTGATTGAAGGTAGGTGTAGGTGTGCTCATGATGATGTCATCCAGTGCTCCTCTGATGTCAATTAAGTCAATAAAACTTAGGATAGTGGTTTAACTAGGCCAAATTGACCAAAATGACTGTGCATGGTGGTAAATGTCTCCAACACCCCCCCTTAAGCTATACTCAGGAGGAGTAGAAAACATAAAGTGCATAAAAATGCTAGGGACCTGAAAAAAAAGGCCATATTTCACCCTGTACAATAAAGTAACTACTTAATATAACCAAGGAAACGGGGAAAACCTCATGGGAAAAATACCCCCCCTCAAACTAAGTAGTAAATCAAGAAATTTTTGGTTCTTCTATGCAGCAGCATCCTGAGATTGTGCATGTGAACCTATGAATCCAAACTAAAGGAATATGTCTAGAGAAATCTTCCACTTTGGAAGAAGAACAATGCACTCAACTGAATCAGAAATATAAATAGCTGCATGGTGAAAACTGGACCCATGTAGAGCAGCTGAAATCATCTGAAGAGAGAGCAAAGGTTCTTGAGGATTCGAACCATGTGTGGAACACTCAAGAAACTGATATGTTGCATCCTTGAACAGCAAACCATGAGTGGTAAAATCAGCCCCAATTCTTAGAAGCAAGTCTCCAAGCGGATGCAGAATGTCTTCCTCTTTACTAGTTCTATGAGGAGATGAGCATGTGACCAAAAGGTGGAGAAGCCCTGGGATTGTAGAGAGTGAATGATTGATATCCATAATCTGATATATATTCTAAAATATCTAATGAATCACATAATAAAATATCATCAACCTCATATGAGGAAACTAACACCAAATCCCCATCAGCAGTTTTGAAGAGGAAGTGCGGTACTTGATTTTTCACACCAGAATTGGTGAGAGCAGCTACAAGCATGACTGAAAGCTTTTGGATTTCAAAATATGAACCAAATCATATCATATCAGAAATTAAATCAGATATAAATAAGTTCACAACAGATCCAAAATGATGAAATCAAATCAAATCCCCAGCAGCAGTTTTGTAGGAGACTTGTTTCTTCACACCATTGATGAGAACAACTACAAGTAGTGCTAAAAGATTATGAATTTGATATATTAAACCAAGAAATATCAGATCAGATCATATCCAATAAATTTAATATTAGATTCAAATAAATGGTTAACCGAGACGGTGGATGCACAACTTTCTTCTTCTTCAAAATTCTGAATTTTGGTGCATGCAATCCTGCAGGAATTTGCTGGAAAATCTAGATCATGGGGAGCGAATGGATCACTCTAGTAATCTGATATTTCTTCCAAAATATCCAAGGTATTATATATTTTCACACCAGCAGCAACATTAGAGGGAGAAAAATCAAATTTCTCTTCACTTTTGGAAACAATTACTGGCAAATTTTGCATAGAATTCAGAGGAAAATCACCGGTGAATGTTTACACGGAAGTGCAGCAGTATTTTTATTCAATATTAGATATTTGAATGTATTCTTCTGTTTCAGCCATATGAGGAGATGATATATCAGATATCTCATAAAATTCCGGAGCATCAAGAGAAGGAGTCACTGCAAGGAGACTTTCTTCCATTCGAATTGACTGTGTAGAAGATTCCGCTTCTTCTTCATCTTGAACAACTTCATCAAAGAGAGTAGAGGCCGAGAAATTTGAGTAAAGAACTCTTGTGGTGCTCAGTGTGATCTCCAAAGTGATACTATTATCCTCATTGTGCTTGCCAAAGGTTCTGTCCAATTTTGTCCAGAGATCCTTTGGGTATTCAGCAGAACCAATAAGGTAGCGCAAGCTAGGAGAAAGAGCCAGACATATTGCTCCAAAAGCTCTATCACCATCATTTAGCTAGTCATTCTCATTCTCATAAGACTCTTTTCCAAGTCCAATAGACACCTCACAGATACCTCGTCTCTTCAGAGATGCAATCATCTTCAACTTCCAGTCTCATAAGAGATTTCAGACAATTAAACATGAAAATAGCATAATGGTGCTACAAAATGAGTAGCAGCTCTTTACAATACAATAATCATGCTGGAAGAATGAATGCCAAGGAAATTTGAATTCCCAAGGAGGTCATTCAAATTGAAAGAGTGAGTCTAGCTTAACTGAATGTAAGCCACAGTCAATAGTCAAGTTAACCACTGATCAAAACCCTAATTGATTCAACTAATCCCTAACTGAAGTCAGAGTGCAATAAATGACTAAATCTAACCAAAACTAGCTCAAACGCATGTCACGGCAAGCCAACCAACAAGTGGTAGTGCATCAATGACTCCAATGAACCTCGATGAGGTTAACTGAAGTGTAACTGACCATCAGAAGTGGTTGGAGGTGCCCCTGTTGACTCCAGTTCATTAAATAATCAATTTAATGAAGGAAGGAACCTTCACTACTCTGTTTAACTGATTGTAAGCATCAGTTAGCAATATGGGGCATTAATGACACTCAGATCACCCCTGGAGTGCTCCAGTTAGCCTCCCTGAATGTAGGAGAATGCTAAGTTAGCCTCCTTGATTGAAGGTAGGAATAGGTGTGCTCATGCTGATGTCATCCATTGCTCCTCTGATGTCAATTAAGTCAATAAAACTTAGGATAGTGGTTTAACTAAGCCAAATTGACCAAAAAGACTGTGTATGGTGGTAAATGTCTCCAACAAATCATACGAGAAAGGACCCTTTGGAGTCTTCTTCAGTCTTCATTCAGACTCTCTAAACATGAACGATACCGAGTTAAATTTCATTGGACTCGTTAAAATAAACACTGAGAGACCCTTTTTTGGGAACGAACCCCTCCTTTGTCACATTCGTAAAATGTATGAGAATGGACTTGTCTTTGGACGAGCTATAACAAGTGTTTTTTACCCTCTTTAACTCATAAAAATGAAAAGAGTCACTCATCAATCATGATGGGGAAATTAAGGGAAGGGAATCAATTCATTTTGCAAATAATATAGCAGTTTGTTGTCAATTGGGTCTGCGTTTCATTCAGTCAATTGGGTAAATAAGCTTGTCTCCGAGTCGATCCATTTTCATGAATCATGTCACTCCGTTGAGTCTTTCAAAACAATGCATTGTCCGTCGTCACATCATGTTCCACCTCGTCGAGTCAATGTTGCCAAGTCTTTTGTCGTGCCGCCCGATGTTCAAAGGGAAGTTGAAAGTTTACCTCTGTAATCAAAACAACCTTTGTGTCAGTGCCTTTTGAGTCAGTCCTATGGTTACATTATCTGCAACATTTCATAGCTTTGTTCTGAGTTTCGTGTCGTCGATGTGGGATTCACCATGGCCCTCCTTTGACGAGACTATTCCTATTGACATCAGCTCATTATCTAGAAATTAGTCTTAGTAACAAGGTTAGTACCTTGAGATCTGTATGCATTAATGAAAGATTGTTTCTCTTTTGACATAGGTTCACATCATTGACCTTTGATCAAAAGATTCAGCTGATTGTTCGACATCAAATCATCTATTCATACTCAGTACATTGTACTAGGGTACCTTGGGAATCATTGACATTAATGGTGATCTCCCTCATAGTTGTTAATGGTTCACATCATTGACTGGTAATCAAGTGGTTTCTACCATGTTCGACTTCAGATCATTGTAATCACATGGATAGAATCGTACTTTATGGAAGACGAGACGAAGACCCTAGGTATCTATTGAAAAGCACTCATAGCTTTCTCCCCAGGTTTCGATGGAGTATATTGTATGAAGTACCAGCATGGATCCACATTTGTATGCTTGTGGCTATGCTCAAATTTGCGTCTATATGACATAGATCTACATTGTATATCTGGTAGCTGTGTCCAAGTTTGAGTCCTCTATCACATGGATCTACGCTATATTCTAGTATCCATGTTTGTTTATCTCTCTCATGGATCTTCCTTGTGTATTGGTCTACAGCCATGATGAAGACACATTTTCTCATGAGTCAAAACTATTGATGTATTGTAGATTCTTGGTTGATGATCTTTGATCAAGCTAATTATTTCCTTGAAGTGATAACTTGATTTTTCAAATCTCTCTCCTATCGTATCCCTCTAGCCTCATGCTTTGGGGGGAATTCTGTTATACCTAAATCTCATCATCAGCATGTGATAAGATCCCAAACTTCAGTATTTTCCCTTAATCCCAAACTGTGAAGTAAGAATATTGGTCCAGACATCAAATTCACATATGAAAATCCAGCATTGCCTCTACCCTTTAGTAAAAAATAGGTACCTTCTTCAACATTGTTGTAATATGTTGGCAGTAAGCGGTGGCGCCACCTTTACCCTTTGATCAATACGCATTTTTTCCTAAAATCACTCTGTCATGGTTAACAAGAAGCGGTGCCCTTGGTAAAAAGTGAAAAAGAGAGGTTCTCATGAAGCTTCTTGAAAGAATGCTTCATGGCACCCTTATCCCTGATCACTAGGGCCAGTTGGGCTCAAGATCCATCCTTGTAGGATCTCCTAGCCACCTCACCCACCAATTTCTCAACCATCTCTATCCATTCCAGAACTATAAAAGTAGGCTCAATCTCCATGGTTGAGGGGAGAGTAATGTTATTCTGTTGCTTTGATATTCTGGCCTAAATCAGTCAAGAGAGCTTGAGGGAGCAAGTTAGAGCTATTGGGGATGAGATGTTGGCTTTGTGAAGGATTACATCGAAACTAAGGCATAGGTTGTAAAATTCTTCTCTATTATCTAATGCAAGATTGGTTTCCTTCCCATAAAATATATTGTGTCATTATTGTATGTTTTATTATTAAATTCCTTAGTCATCAATATAGAATAGTGGATTATATTCTGGTTCTATTTGATCTCGTTTGTTGTTTTTCTTGTCATTATCCAAGTACATTCGTGAAGGATCGTCTTTACAGGAAACAACTATAATTGTACATCAAAGAGGATTGATTCTAGACTTCCACCCATCCTGGGGAATGTTTTCCAAACTTGTTGTGTACCACTCGTTCTAGATCTAAACCATTCATACTAGAGGAACAACTCTTGTCTGCAAGAGGTGAAAAATTCCTAGATACAAATCTGGCGACTCCGCTGGGGAAGATCTTGAGATGATATGATCTTCCTTACTTTTTCAAAACACTTGTCCGAAATCAAAGCTCCTGTTATTTATCAGTTCAATCAAATCCACTAGCTGATATAGTGGTTATTGATTTGGTATATTTAGATCTATTCATATCTAAGTTTTCTAGATTTCTATGCTCTTAAATAATGTTAATTCATCATTTTAATGCCAGTTGCACAGTGATTTAAATTTGATTTTTCTCCATCTTTTTGTTTTTGGACATCTACAAGGAACCAATCATGGACAGTAGGAAATAAGCAATGCAACCACCTAAATGCATTTAGCAAGAATCAGTGCCACCGCCTGTGATTAATAATAAAGAAGTGGTGCTTGAGTAGAACCACTCTGTCAATGACCCTCTAGAAGCGGTGCCAGGTAGGATTTTCCATACATGGTTTTTCAAAGTTTTTTGCAAAATTTTGGTTGAGTTTCTTTCAGTTCTGAGTGTTTGGGTTTTTGTTAAAGAGATCGGAGTGCTTGAATGTTGAAATTGATGTGGTAAAAGGCTTGTTTTGTTGAAATCAAAGAGCTAGGATAGGTTCATCTTTTCATTGACTTGTATTCTTGGTTTTGAATTTTTTAGAACTGAGTGCTATTTGAGAGCTTAGCATTAGTTAGATCTCAATCTTATTGTTAGATAAATCTGAAAAGAAAGACTTACTTGATTGGTAACTTGTTTTCATTTTTCATTAAAAGTTGGTGAAGGACTTCTTTTTGCTTTGAAAAAAGAAATTTTCTTCTTGAGAATTGTTCATATTTTTGTTGGAGGATGAATTATTGGACCTATGATTAGCCTCATCAGCTTCCATATCTCCATATTTTTTCTCTTTCTTTTACATTCTGATCCCATCAAAAGAAAAATATTAGTTGTTTTAAGTTAGATCTTTCTTGTTTTAAAGAAAAAATGGAAAAAGTGTTGGTTATCCCTTTGAGTATGTTTTGTCTTTCTACTTAGAAAAAGAGATCTTAGCCTATTTTGCTTGCTTTCAAAATCAGTTTGAAGTTTGTTGCTTGTTCTATTTCTTGGAAAAAGTTTGGTTTAGTGTAGTTGTTTGGGAAAATATTTGGTTTCAAAATGAAAATTGAAAAGAAAAAATACTCTCTCCTTCCCATAGGTAGGCATGTTTTGAAAAGTAAAGTGAAATTATCTACATTTCATATTTTCATGGCTTTACATTTCTGTCAGAACTTCATGCATTCACCTAACTGCTCAAGCTAAAATTAATGGTAGTTATATGTCTAAACTTGTATAGAAATTTGAGTGATAAGTTAGTGACGTGTTCGGGCATCGTAAAACATAGGAGCAATCGTTATTTTCGTGCACTGTAACCTGGGAGTCGCATGGTTCTTCGACGTACCATCGGTATATTGAATGCCCTTTCACGTACCCTTGAGGTATATAGAAAGGTACTTCACATAATTGATTGTATATCGGAAGGCCCCTTGTGGATAGTTGTGCATTAGACGACACTACTACTGATTTGATCTCCCAAGTACCTTGCATGTATCAAGAGACCCCACTAGGATTCTGTCCAACTGAGAAAAACCCTTTGGCCGTCTTGTTTGGAACAATACACCAAGAACAACACTCGGGGAGACTACTACGTACGTACCTTGAGTATATCGCGAGTTGTGCCTTCTTGAAAATCCTGGTGTTAGCATTGGAATTGAGCCAAAGGTTGAGGAAGGCCTGCTCCCATGTAACAGTAGAACCAATTTCGAAGAGAGAACTGGCCTTCTACTCTTCAAAGAGGGATCTTTCACCAAGTATTAACAATGCCAGATATGTACAAGTGAAACTATAAATCGTTTGTAAAATTGGTTGAAACAAGGTGTAAAACCATTGGGCGATGGGGTCAAGAAATGTAACAGAAATAAGTAGAACTTATGCAGACAATTTCACTACAGAGGAAAGGTATCCATTCAATCACAATCGGGTTATAATTGTATGGTGGGAAAGAAGAACATGAACAGACCATCAACATAGAGCATTGGAAAATGAATTCTGTATTAACTTTAGAAGAAAGCTTTGGTGAATATCTAAAACAACAGACGGAGCATAGAAAGTATGAATTCCAAACTGTGATACACTAATTTTAGACATGAAAGAAAACATAATGGAAGAGATAAACTGGAAAAACGTTCACATGAGAAAGGAAGCAACCAACTGCAATGCAAACAACACATGAATCCCTGTGTAAAAATGTCGGCCTTGGCTCTGCAACTTTTATTTAAAATACTAAAACCAGACCCTCTTTATAGTGGAGAGCATCAGCCCTTGAAATTTTTCCAACCAAAACTATTCCAACCTCATCTCCCTCTATTGGGAGTGTATTTATACTATTCTAGTGCTGAGATTACTCTCTGAAACAAAACTAAAAACTGTTACCAGTCACAATCAGACGTTAACAGCCTAGAGAGTGGAACTATTGCCATGATTTACAAATATGAACAAACATTATGGAGCAAGTGGGTATATCTGGCTTGAGTGACAGCTTGACGTGTTCAGCTACTGTTGTGGACTCCGAGTATGACGCCTTTCCATTTGTTTTCAGGCGAGCCACCATTTATTGAGTTTTGTACCTTTTAGCTGGACTAATGAGTCAGCATAATGCCCTTGTTCTGCCCAAAGTGTGCATTTTTGTCATGTTCAAATGTGGCTTTCTACATGGGCACACACTAGCAAGGTGGTTTGCATCTTTCCCCTAATCAACTTCATCTGCCACCTCCTTCCTCTTCGAGTAACACTATTGGGAATGAGGTATGGAAGAAGGGACACATTGCTCCTGGCCGAGGCAAGCCTGTGAGGTGGCTTATCATTCTTCTACTCCTCACCTCCACTGAGGTGGGCTCTCCCACAAGCAATAAGGTGTATAATATCTACACCAGCTCCATCACCCTTGGTAAGTGGACTTCACAAACATGGCTATGCAGGCATTAGACCCCTGCTGCTCCCATCTGAATGAGTGTTCCTATAGAGAGCAGTCTAGGA
Source organism: Pseudotsuga menziesii (assembly GCA_001517045.1). NCBI lineage: Eukaryota > Viridiplantae > Streptophyta > Pinopsida > Pinales > Pinaceae > Pseudotsuga > Pseudotsuga menziesii. The sequence continues at coordinate 307,581 of LPNX010944930.1, forward strand.
CTATCTCCTTCTACAGAAACTGTGGGGGCAGTGATGGTATCAAGGGTTCCTAAAAAAACACCTATGGGGAGCAAGTGTCTAGGTAATGCATCACTGGAGGCACAGGTATTTGAAGGCTGGTGTATCTCTTAAAATTCTTCACGTCTGGGCCTCGATGGCTGGTGGGATCCTTGGCATGTAATACGAAGGTGATGGGTGAGTGTGGAAATTTTCTCACCATCCATCAACACACCTAGATAAATGAGTTTTTTGAACCAGATCTCCATCGCCAAATCCTTTGAGCTTTTATGGATTCATGACGAAACAGAGGCTCGGGATCTGGAAATATGCTAGCTCATTCCCAGCATTCCAGAGGCGATATATATAAGGTTTTGAGATTGAATTTTGTAATGACCAGTCAACACTTCCCACACATTCTATCATCGAGTGTCCTTTGGCACCACTATGCGTGAGGGCATGAGTAGAGCGATATTTCACCCGTTGGGGATCTAGTGACGTCGTTTCGATGGGTGCGACACCTTATCGTTTGCTATGGGAAATATCTCAGGTGCCACCCTGTGTAGTTGATCCATGCTATAAAGTGCATGAAGCAGATGCTCCCACGCTTCCTTGCTCTTGTGAGGTATGAAAAAAAATGGTCCTCCCCTTCACGTTGGCCTTTCCTTGTGTGAATAGCGGATTTGTCGGTTATTTTCCTTATTTCCATAGGCCAACTCACACAGAAGCCACCTATCCTTAGGTAATGTGGCTCTACCATAGGGGTGATTTCACCTGTATGCATGATACAAATGGCATCTGGGAAATTGACCAATCTGTAGGGTGGCAGATTATGCACATGAACGTCTCCTCCAATGTCATCTCCGCATTGGATGTGAAACCTGCAGCTTGGAGGCCTTCTCAGCCCTATGATTTGGGGAACTTGTTACGTTCACTGTCCACGTTTCATCAATTATACTACCAACTTCTCTTCTCTGGATACAACAAGCAATTTTAGGCTGAGGCGTGTTCTTAACCGTCGATCATGACCGACCCTTCCATCCGATCGTCGATCCGAGTGGGTCCTACCACTTTTCGCAATGCAAAATTCTGGTCCCCTTCGTGCTAGTTTAGATTTCGAAATAAAACATGGTCGTAGATCTCTTCCCCTTTGGTCATGTTCATTGATATTTGTAGCCGTTACCACTTTTCACGATTTGGAATCGCGACCTTATCCGCACAAGTCCGGTTTGCGAAATCAACTGGGACCGTACATCTGCTCCCGCTTTCATTTCCACTGTCCGATGCTTCCACTCTTTAACCTGTTTCATGATTTGGGATAGTTCCCTATATCAAGCATGTTTGTTTAATGAAACTGTCCTGGGCCGTCTATTTGGATTAGCCCTGATCTTGATGTTTCATTGTTTTCCCATTTTAACGAACCCCGCGCATGCCAAATTTGACCATCCCTTTGCTCTTTTTGGTCGAGACCACTTTCTTCCGCCACTCTTCTTTATTATCTTATGGTCTCTGAACATGGGAAATGTGCCTCTAATAATTTGAAGGGTGCTCGCATAATGTTCAAGTGAATAGAACCCCCTTGAACTCTGTGAGGCCCATAAATTGACTGTTGCAAATGGAGTGCTAACAACTAGCTCCATGAGGGATGCTATCCTACTAGTGAGGTAGCAAAGAACCCTCGTAGACCAAGTGAAAATCCATCAGGCCATCCCCAATATTTCTTTCAAAGCCTCCATTCTGCTCTGAGCCATTGCTTTAGCGAATTTATGTCACTCTGCAAACCATGCTTTTAACCATACTCTGAAACTGAGAACAGTTGTTACTGCTAACCTGTGTTTACAACTGAAAATGACAGCAAACTAAAATAGCAATGAAGGAAATTCTCGATGATTGCTGAGCTTATTTGTTCCTACCTACTCTACCTAATTTAGTGCATAAGCCCAATTAAGTGAAATCGGACTTCCAATGAAGCCAATCAAGCCACTTGCCTAATAGTTTTGTTCTTTTTTCGTGTTTGATGAACAAGAATGAAATAGATAATGGAAGAAAGCTATAGAAAATAGAATGATCCTTACAATAGAGATGTGACCAGTCCTTACCATTACCCAGCCCTTCCATGTATTCTACTATGGGGTCATATAAAACACAGTGACTTTCAACATATTCTGTCTCCTATTCATGGGAAGGCTGTCCGGAGCTCCCTCCTTCAGGTGATCTGTCAGGATGATACTTGGAAGGTTCTAGAAGAGGGCCCACATAATAATTTTTCAATGAAACATCCATCTTTTCGCTCAGTATTTTTGCAACTAGAGATTCACCTTCTTCATGTGCCTCAGGAAGGGGGTCTTCTTTTTCTTCAATAGAATTGAATAAGCACATTCCTCCTTTAGGGGGTGATATTCCTGAAGGCAGAAAATAAAAAAATGTATTTATCTGAGGGATGCTGCCTCCTTCTTTGTGACTCAACACCTCACCATGAACTCCTAACATATCAATAGAGGGAGAGGGGTTGCATGACTATCCCTTTTTATCATCTTCTGTTCTGTACAAGTTTCTGGGGTGCACCATCTCCTCTACCTTTTGTTTCTGCTTAGAGGTTTTAATCATGTGCCATATAAATTCAAAAGAGGAATAACACAAGGGTAGACTATCACCTCCAGCACATTTATCGTCCTTCCATGTTCCAACCTTCTGACTTTGCATTGTAGCTTGATTTTCTCCATTTGCAGACCTTGGTTCTATAACCGATTCTTCAGGTACAACCCGTAGGTACTCCTCATACTCATCGTAATTAGGCACATTGAAATCCCTTTGAAAATCGCCCTTTACGAATTCGGTGCTGAGTGGATTGAAATATTCAGAAAACAAGCCTGTAGAACCACATGCTCCCATATCAGGCTAATCATCTCTCTATCCACCAAGGGAAATCTTTAGTTGAACAGGGACCTTCCCATTTTGTTTGTAGTGCCCAACCAATTTTAATGTATCTTTTATTTCGCCACCGCTGTCCTGACCTGACAAATTTTTGGACATCTTAAGGTTTTCCTCAACCTCTAAACAATCAGTAAACATATGCTGCAGAGTGGTGGATTTTCTTTCCAAAAGAAGCAAGGACAACTCAGGAGGAAAGGTGGTTGCACAATAGATCTTAGCAGCATTCTCAAGAGGTTCGACTTCCTTAGGCATGTTATAATAAAATCTTGAGAATCTTCTGTTAAAACTTGATATGGTATCACCCTCATGCCTCTTAAGGGAATAAAATTCTGAAAGCATTTGATCCATTGGCCTTCTCCTACCCCAAAACTTTAAAAAGGTGCAAGATAACACTTCCCAGGTATTGATGGACTTAGGCTGCAAGTGTTTGAACCTTTGTTTAGCATCTCCTTGCAAATACTGGGCAAAAACCCTCATGCAAAGACCATCGTGTTCTATCTCAAAAAATTCAAAGACATTAGAGGAAATTTCAACTCAAAATGGGCCTCCTAAGGAAAATTAATAAAAAAAAAATTAAAATAATAAAATAATATTTATTAATTTTGGAGGAAGAAAAGAAAAAACTACTTTTTTGTTCGTATTTTTTACATATCTCCCAGTGCTTTTACTCAAATGTCGATCGGGAGAGCTTGTTGGATGTGGAATTAAATTTAGCATCCAACGAGTAGTCACTCAGAATACTTTTGATGTGGTCCGCTACCCCAAAAACAAGAAATACTTGAAAAACATGATGATGACATCATCATCATGTTTTTTCAGGTATTTCTTGTTTTTGGGGTAGTGGGGCATGTCAAAAGTATGCCGAGTGGGTACTCGGTGGATGTGGAATTTAATTTCATATCCATTGAGCTCTCCTGATCGAAATTTGAGTAAAAGCACAGGGAGATATGTCGAAAATACGAACAAAAAAAAGTAGTTTTTTTTATGATACCTATCCCCAAATTTATATTAAAAAATTGTTTAAGAGGTGCTCCCTTTTTGAATTTTAAATCATTTTGATTGGCTAATACATGATGAGTGGAATTTGTATTATTTTTGGAAGGCCCATTTTAAATTGAAATTTCCTCTAATGAATGTTCAAAGGCTTGTAAATGCTTCTCAGCAATGAAGTCTTTGGAATCTCCATCAAATTTGAGGAGGTGCTTGTAATGTTTTGCAGGAAGACCATGGAGGATAGGAGAAAATTGTAGCGGTTTGTACTGGCTTGAAAAACTTGGAGATATCGGGTTAGGCATGATAGATACGCTATTGACCGAGGTTTCATGAAGTTCACAGGGGTGACCTTCAACGTTATGGGCTCCATGAGAAAAATCTGGGGCAAAATCAAACATACGAGATGATTCCATGCTTCTGGTTTGTAAAGAAGGATAAACATGAATATATTCATAGCTCTGTTCCAAATGAACTGAACCATAGAAGGTTGTTTTGATAAATCTGGGAAAGGATAAGAACAAACTTACAAGATAAAAAAGGGCATCTTGGAAGAAACGTAGACTTGAGTACCTTACTCTATCACCATACATTTTCAAGCCTTACAGGGGGTCCATTTTTCCAGATGGAGTCTTCCAATTTTTCTTGGCCATTTGATTTCTGGGTCATACCACCAGCGGAGTTGCTGAAGTCTGAATCCTTCAAGAGTGGAGTGGCCAAGTGAAAAAGTGCTCAACCTTCTTGATGTCTGATCATTGTTCACCATCAACAACCAGATATAAACCTATGTCATTCTTCCCAGGGATGTTCTTCAACCTCGTCCCCGACAATGACGCTAGTTTGTTAGCACTGGAATTGAGCCAAAGGTTGAGGAAGGCCTGCTCCTAGGTAACAACAAAATGTGGAGAACCTCCTGTAATGAACAATCAAAATGCACAATATAATAGAAATATTGGAGCACAAAATATATTTTATTTATCGCGAGCCATTTCGAGGGGGCAACCTCCTTTGAGCAAGCTCAATACAAAATAACTCTTTGATGCTTTCATTAGCCTCAACACATACTTATATACTAAGTCTAATCTAAACAACTATTACCCCCCATGAATGTGGGATAATGCAACATAATAACTAGACAACTTAACAACTATTACTTACTCCCCATGAATGTGGGATAATACAACATACTGATAGGACGACTTACAAAGCATATGTGTCTGACAAAATATACTAACAAAATAAAGAGGAGGGTTGACACGGGTTCTTAACATCCCCTCCCTCTTAAAAAAAAAACTTTCTCCTCAAAGCTTTAGATGTGGAAACTGTTGCTGAATCTGAAGGAGCGGTTCCCATGTAGCATCCTCTAGTTGCATGTTGTGCCACTGAATTAAGACCTCTGTGATGGACCAAGAGCGAAGCTGACAAGTGCGCTTATTGAGGATGGCCTCCAAATCTGAAATGATGGATCCTTCATTATCCCGTTCTGGTAAAACAAATTGTTCTCTGATGTTGGTGCCAATCACTTGCTGAATGTGAGAAGAAGGAGGAACTACCAATTTATAAGCAATAGACCCAATCTTTTGAAGAACTGTATATGGACTAGAGATATTTGGAGCGAGGATTTGATTCCTTTTGAATTTCAAAGAGGATTGCTTGTAAGGTTACATACAAAGAAAAACCATGTCACTGACTTGAAAAGTGCACTCAGAACAGTGTTGATCGTCTTGCTGTTTCATGTGAGTTCTGGCCATGTGAAGATTGTCCTGCAGAATGTGAAGAATCTGATGTCGGTTTCGAAGAACCATGACAATTGCTTGAACTGGTGAACTTCTGGGGGTGTATGGAAGGAGTTTTGGAGGTGTCTGACCATAAACTGCTTCATATGGAGTCATTTGAGATGTAGTATGGTAGGAAGTATTGTACCACCATTCAGTGAGAGGGAGCCACTTTTCCCACAGATGTTGTTCTTCAGAGGTGAAACAATGAAGATAAGTTTCCCAATAGTTGTTGATGACTTCATTTGGACCATCTATTGGTGGGTGGTAAACTAAAATCATATTCAGTTTGGTGTCAGTAAGGAGAAAATGACTTGTGAAAGTTGCATTGCAGTCTGAGACAATGGAAGAAGGGATTCCATGAAGAAGGAATATCTTGTCCATGAAAATTTGTGCGATTGATGAGGTGGTATCTAGAGGGTTGGGAGCACAAAAATGATGATATTTGGAGATCCAATCAACCACAACCAAGATTACAGTCTTCCCTCCATTTTTAGGGAGCCCTTGAATGAAATCCATCGAAATATATGTCCAAATCCTTGTAGGGATGGGCAAAGGTTTGAGAAATTCGGAAAGGAGTGTAGTTTCACCTTGGTGGTACTGACAAGGATCACATTCAAAAACCATTTGTTGAATTTGTCATTGCATTCCCTTCCAAAATAAGTGACATCGTGCCCTCTCATATTTTTTCATGAACCTAGAGTGCCCTACCAATGGAGAAGCATGGAGTTCATAAAAGACTTCATGTTTAATATCTGTGCTCTGGGGAAGCACCAGATGACCCTTGTATCTCAGAGAAGAGCCATCCCAAGAGAAATGTGGTGCCACAGAAGGGTTACTGGCCAACAGTTGGATGATTTCAGATAATGAGGGGTCATTAACATAGCCTTACTAAACAGAGTGTAACCAAGTTGGAATAGGCATAGAAATAGCTGAAAGAGAGACATGGGCATCAAATGTGCAGGAAAGAGTATCCACCACAAGATTGTCCTTAGCCTTCTTATAATTGATCTCATAGTCATAACCCTTGAGTTTTCTAACCCATTTCTATTGTGTTGGGGATGAGACCCGCTGTTCCAGAAAATATTTCAAACTCTGGTGATTGGTCTTGATGCAGCAAGGATTCCCTAAGAGGTATGGCCACCACTTCTGTACGACGTGCAAAATAGTCATCATTTCCTTCTCATATGTGGAGGTGGATAAATTATTTTCAGGAAGGGATTTACCAGTGAATTCCATGGGATGTTCATCTTGAAAGAGGACAACACCAAGTCCATTGTCGCAAGCATCACTCTCAAGAGTGAAGGGCTTGGAAAAAATAGGCATCTGAAGAGTGCATCGGAATGAAATATCCATGGAAGTATTTGAGATTGCTGAAGGTTGCATCTGAATGAAATGGAGCTGAGTGATGAAACCATGTGAATTATTCTTAAGGATCGTTTCCATGCAATATGAATTGATGATGCTGAGAGACCCTGGTTGTAAGCCATTGAATGTGTGTTTTTTTCCAGTGACTAAAAAATGCATCCACAGTTCAGCAAAATACCATAAGATGGGTCCAAGTGTGCGCAACCATTGAGTGCCCAAAATCACAGAACAACCTCCTAGGGGTATGACAAACATGTTAGAGTGCAAGTTATAATATCCAATAGAGATACACACACTTCGGAAATTTCCTTTGCAAGGTAAGGTGCTCCCATTGGAAACCATGACTTTAAAGATGGAGCAAGGATTGACAAAACAATCAATTTGTTTAGCAATTTGAGGGTGAATAGGCAGCTGTGGAATGTCGACCTGATCATCTACTGGATCCTGAGCAGTGTCACAAATTTCAAGTGCAGGTGGAGAAGCCACATCCAAGAAATAGGGCTTGTGTTCAGTACATTGATGTCCTCGAGTGAATTTATCATCACAATTATAACAAAGTCCTTTTTCCCTATGTGCCCGCATCTCGGCTTTAGACAAATGCTTAATAGGAGTGGTTCTAGGAGTCAGAGGGATTGGATGTCTTTGGGGAACCATATTTCTGAATGGAACAAAAGTGGATTTGGGGCATTGCTGAGCCCTAATCTTGTCCTCCGCCAACTTATCCAACCCTAGGATTTCCATCATTGTGTTGAGACAGAACATTGTATCGTCAGATTGGATTGTATCATTAAGACCATTGATAAAACAACTCCTATAGAATGCATCAGAAAATCCTTCTGTGTGCTTGACTAAGTTCTCAAATTCTATCTGATACTCTCTCACAGTGCCAGTATAGCAAAGTTTGGTGAGTGCTCCTGTGAATTCATCAAAACCACTAGGGACAAATCGGTGCAAAAGGAGTTGGCAAAAATCTGTCCATTGGGGCTCTTCATGATCCTTGATGTACCAACAGAACCATTGAAGGGCTTCACATTCCAAATGAAATGATGCAAGTGGGACTTTGGTGACATCAAAAGTGTTATGCATATTAAAGTATTGTTCTTCCTTGTGTATCCATCCACTTGGATCATCACCATTGAAGTGAGGGAATTCAATCTTCGACCCACAAAAGTTGCTGGAAGCAGAGAATCCAGTGCCTATAGAAGACTCAAGCTGTTGCCGGTTGCTCATGGCTGAATACTGAAGATGGAGGTCAATAAATATTTGATCCAGATCTTCGAGTTTGGTCTTGAGGGTGACAAGTTCTTCTTCCATTTGTCTATTTGCTCCTGCGCGGGTGACAACCATAAGCAAGTTTTTTTTTCGGAAATGGGTGGTAAAAATAAAAACAGAGAGGGTTTTAGAAAAGGAAAATTTTCAGTTGGGAAAAACACAAGTGGGTAACTAGGTTGTAGACACTTTCCGAGGGACAAGGAAAAAAAAATGTGAATTTCAGAAGCAGGGTGCAAGAAGGAGATGGAATTTTGGGCTTCGGGAAGTGGAATTGGGATAGGGTCCTCAATGAATGAAATATATAGAATGGAATAACAAAGGTTACAGTGAATTTTCAAGGGAAACGGAGCTAAATCAAGGAATGTATGGCTGAAAATAGATTTTTTTTTTTGGAAGAAATGATCTGTGGCGGTGCTAGAAAGTTGTGCTTTCTCAACTTGAATTGGAGTAAATGATCTGTGACAATTCTAGAATTCTACATGTTATCAACTATAAATAGATATGGACCCTAGGTATATTCGACTTCCTAATGGTTCAAAGGTAGTCACTCGACCACCAAGGTTGTCTCAAGCTTGAGTATTGGGGCAGTACCCCTCACTTCACGGCGCAGGTAAAACTGCTAACCGCTTGGCCAAAAACGATAGCTCTTTAGTTTTCCTCATGGATGGGAAGCTAGTCAATCTGGTGGGGGTCGTTGCTCTTTTCGCTTGGCAGGTCCTCTCAATGGCCAACTACTTCGGGGTTCCTATGGTACTCCTCACAATGAGTTTTAGCACTATGCCCAAGTACTTCCCACAGTTAAGTGGATAGGGTCTCCCTAATCTGAATGAAAAATACAGTTGCAAGAAAAAGAACTACTGTAATAATCATAGTGCTAGAAAAAATGTGGCGAAAATTCCACCTAATGCTCAAAAACCCGTAATGAAATCTAGGGTTTTGAGACGAATTTTTTTAAAATGAGAATAAAACGATCTATATTACTCATAATTGCTATTTTAGCCTATTTCTAGAATTGGAACAACCACTCTACTTCTACCCATGAAATCAGAATAGAAATCTAGGCACCCGGTCAAAATATTTGCACTCTGCAATTTTTGCAGCCATCACCGAAATTCTGAAACATTGCTGATTCTAAATCCACAATATCTCCACTTCTAGAACTCCAAACGAGATGGTTTTTTGTTTTGAAACTGTGTATTTTTGCAAGAGGAATTCAGATATGCAACCTGTTTCTTTTGATTCTATGCAAAAATTTTCAAAAATTGATCTGAAAGTATCCCCCCAATTTTGCCCTCTTTTTTCTTTTGGAAAAGAAAAGAAAATTCCCACTTGTTCCAAGAAAAGTGCTCTGATACCAGATGTGGAGAACCTCCTGCAATGAACAATCAAAATGCACAATATAATAGAAATATTGGAGCACAAAATAGATTTTATTGATCGCGGGCCACTTCGAGGGGGCAACCTCCTTTGAGCAAGATCAACACAAAATAAATCTTTGATGCTTTCATTAGCCTCAACATTTACTCCCATGAAGCGCATGAAGCGGATGCTCCCATGCCTTCTTTCTCTTATGAAGTAGGAAACAGAATGGTCCTCCCCTTCACGTTGACCTTGCCCTGTGTGAATAGTGGATTCGTAGGTTATTTTCCTTATTTCTGTAGGCCAACTCACATGGAAGCCACTTGTCCTTACCTGTATGCACGCTACAAATGGCGTCAGGGAAATCGGCCAATCTACTGGGAGGCAGATTACGCGCGTGAACGTCTCCTTCGTTGTCATCTCTGCACTAGATGTGAAACCTACAGCTTGGAGGCCTTCTCAGTCCTCCGATTTGGAAATTTTTTATGTTCACCGCCCACGTTTCATCAGTTCTATCGCCAAATTATCTTCTCGGGATACAATAAGCAATTTTAGACCGAGGCGTGTTCTTTACCATCAATCATGACTGACCCTTCCATGCGACCATTGATCCGAGTGGGTCCTACCACTTTTTGCAATGCAAAATTCTTGTCCCCTTCATGCTAGTTTAGATTGCGAAATAAACCACGACCGTAGATCTCTTCCCCTTTGGTCGTGTTCGTTGATATTTGCAGTTGGTACCACTTTTCACGATTTGGAATCATGACCTTATCTGCACAAGTCTGGTTCATGAAATCAACTAGGACCATAGATCTGCTCCCGCTTTCATTTTCATCATCCTATGCTTCCGTCCTTTAATCCGTTTCGTGATTTGGGAAAGTTCCCTATATTGAGTATGTTTGTTCAGCAAAACTGTCTTGGTCCATCGATTTGGCTTAGCCCTGATCTCAACCTTTCATTTTTTTCTCATTTTAACGAACCCCGTGCATGCCAAATTTGACCATCCCTTTGTGTTTTTTGGTCGAGAACACTTTCTGTCACTGCTCTTCTTTCTTATTTGATAGTCTTCGAACATAGGAAATGTGCCTCTAATAATCTGAAGGGAGCTCGCATAATGCTCAAGTGAATAGGACCCCCTTGAACTCTATCAGGCCCATAAATTGACTGTTGCTAATGTAGTGCTAACACCTGGTGAGAGACTGACTATTTTTATCTTATCCTATCACTTAAGTTAGCTTGTGTCCTGTAGCTTGGGTAGGAGAAGACTTTGTGTCATTTTTGTTAGTTTTGAAATCCTAGGTTAGGTTTTAGTGACTTTTCCAATCTGGCTGAGTTTTAGTTGAGAAGATCCCGAAGGAACCAGGGCTTACCACCCGACTTTCCACCTGCAATAGGGGAAGGCCCAATGGAAGACATAGAACAAGGAGCTACAACTGTCTCCCACATGGGGGAAATCCAGTTGTAGAAAGTGGATATAAATTTGCTTCTTATGTTTCTCGCTTGCTCCAACAGTCTCCTGCGGCTGAAACTTCCTTTCATTCACCAATGGAAGGTCCAATAGATGATGTTGGTGCATATGAGTATGGTCCTAATGCTCTATTTTGGAGAATCTCTATGGGTCAAGACATTGCTGAATTTGGGGTTATTAGACCCTTTTTTGAAAACCCTCCTCTGAATGAGGAGTCATATAAAAGAATCTAAGAGTCACTTAGTTGTGCTCGTAATTTTCAAGAGAGAATGGATAGGGTTTATTCTACCTTTGTACCTCATAAAGAACCTATGTTGGATCTTTTACCCCATTTCACAGACCCATGGCCTGATGGATATAGCCCTCTTTCTGATTATGCTCCACCTCGTGGTTTTTCTCCTAGTATTCTAGGTCAAACCTCCAACCCTACAAATTTAAATTGTAGCTCTATTTCTAGTCCTCCCACACCCTCTATAGCTAGGGGGAAATCCTCAGCGCAAGTGTTGTATGTACCTTCTAACGTCGGGGGGAAACCCCCAGTGTGACCTACGTTATCAGTTAGTGGAGTTGTTACTAGTACTAGAAAGACCTCTACTGCAGGGAAATCAGCAGTGTATGTTTCTCCTACTCACACCAATATGGTAAATCCTTCATCGAGTTCAAGCCAACCCTTAGGGGTACAACCTGTAGTTAACCAGTTAGATTAGGTCAGTGGAACTAGATGCCCAACTCAGTGAGAAAATGTTGTAGCCACAAAGCCTAAATGGTTATGTTGACTACCCCTCTGTATTCGACCTTGGATGAAGATAGAGTAATAGCAGCCTGCTTCTTTCTCGACCAACAAATGGGCTTTGAACCTAGACTGAGTGAGTACCCAGATGTGGAATTGCGATCAATGCTATTGCCAACCCAGACATAATCAGTGAATCCTATGAGATCCAATGCGAAATCTACTACATAGTGAATCCAAAAGGTGATGCTGCCATGTACGTATCGAAGGATCTTCTTGGAGGCCTACCAATGTAGCTCATGTGGCTCCTGCATGAACCGAGAGATTGCCCCAACTACATATGAGAGGTCTGTTCTAAGTGTGTAAGATACAACACTCTCCCCACTAGTTGTCTGTATGGAGTATTGTCAACCAATGGAGTGTCCATTACATCCTCAAGTTTGACCCCAGATAGGAAAGGAGTCGGTGTAGACTTACAATATGTCATATGGAATCACTCTAGAATATCTCGAGCATACTTGGCATGAGATAGTTTGATGCGTGAGGCATCGTGGATTATTTCAAGACCAAGGAAGAAATGTAATGGACCCATGTCCGTCATCAAAAACCTGTCATGTAGAATGCTCTTGACTGCAGTAAGTGCTGAAGTAGAGCTGCCGATGATCAACAAATAATCCACATATAAAACTAGTAGTAGAATTTATTCAACTTTCCTAATCATGTATACATTTAGATCTAAATTACACTGTACAAATTTTTGGGACAATATGTAGTAGTCGATCTTGGCATACCATGCTCTCGGGGCTTGATTAAGGCCATAGAGAGGCTTCTTCAGTCTGCAAACCAAGGATGAATCTTGTATGAAGCCTTATGGCCGCTCCATGTAGATCTCGTCAGAGACATCACCATGAAGAAATGTGTTCTTCACATCCATCTGATGGACTTCCCACCTCTTGGCTACAACAATGGCAAGTTCCAATCGAATGGAATCCATCTTTGCTACTGGAGAAAGGTCTCACCATAGTCTAACCCATGAACCTACTGAAAAAATTTGGAAACTAGCCTGGCTTTGTATCTTTTGATTTTTCCATCTGATTCCTTCTTAGTCCTATATACCCATCTGCATTTGACAAGCTTCCTATATGAAGGAAGTGGCACTAGATACCAATTCTTGTTCTCAATGAGAGAGTTGTACTCATCCTGCATAATAGCTTCCCAAAGGGGATTCCCTGCAGCTCTGCATTGGTCTGTGGGTCTAAAGATAGAACCATGTAACAATGCATGGGAATCACTGGTTTGGTAGTTTTAAGTGCATGAGAAGGCTCCTCAAATTGAGATAGCATCCTTGGATCCACTGGAGCCCCCACAAGGTCACATACATCTTGTGGAGTTGTTTGTGCATATATCTCTCTTAAGCTCCTTGTTCTCTCAAGGGAGAAAGGATGTGGATCAACGTATTCATGCTCACATTCTCATTCAGATTTGGAACTCAAATCTGAATCATGTTATGAATGAGTGGACCCATCATCGTGGATGTGTGGCATGGGAAGATGAACAAAAGTTTCTGCATGGGAATCCAATGGTGCATGCAAGGGGATTTCCTCAAACTAGACACTTCGCTCAATAAAGAGCTTGTCTATTGATGGATCAAACAACCTATAACCCTTCACATAATTGAAATATCCCATGAATATGCATGTAGTGCTCTGAGAATCTAATGGTTTCCTCTTTTCAGAGGGTATGTAGCCCCATGCATGTGATCCAAATATTTAGAAGTGGGTGACTTCTGGTTTGCAACTGCTCCATGCCTCAAAAGGAGTCATGTCCTTGACAGATCTATGATGAGATCTGTTCTGTATATAGTTGGAATAGTTAAGTTCCTTAGCCCATAGTTTATAAGGAAGAGACCTTGCATGCAACATGCAAGAGGCCATCTCTTTGAGGGATCTATTCTTTCGCTCAGCGACTCCGGTTTTCTATGGAGTGTATGGCATTGTATGTTGCAACTGTATACCTGCCTCTTAAAAAATATGTTGAAAATTCTTGTTCACATATTCCCCCCCATTGTATGTGCGAAGGATTTTGATATTTCTCATGGACTGATTCTCTGCAAGTGCTTTGAAGCCTTTGAGATTCTCAAAAACTTCGTATTTCTTCCTAGGAAAATATATGGCAAGTGTATCGTGAGAAATAATCAATAAATGTAATCACATACCTCGTCTTGTTTATGGATAGATGAGGAAAGGGTCCCATCAGATCACTATGGATGAGCTCCAAGGGAGAATAGGCTCTCTAAGCCTTCCCTTTTTCAAACTTCTCTCGAGGATGTTTTCCAAGAACACATCCATGGAAAACTCATTTGGAAAAATGAATGTTTGGAAATCCAATGACCATTCCATGCTTGTAGAGTTGTTGCATGTATCCAAAATTAAGATGACCAAATATTTCATGCCATAACCTACTACTATCATCAGCATGCATAATTAATAAGGCAGAATCTGATTCAATGAATTCAGAAAAGGTGTAAAGACTGGATCTATGATTTACCTCACAAGTGGAAAATTTAGAGTTGCTTTGTATGTTGAATATATTCACAGCATCAGGATTGAATTCAACTCTCTTTTCAATGCTAGAATGTGTAATCTGATAGACAGAGAGAAGATTCACTGATATTTTTGGAACATGTAGCACATCCTCAAAGCTACCATGATTGAGTTCAATTCTACCCTTTCTAGTGATATCAACAGGAGAATAGTCCCCCATGAGTATAGGAGGACCTTTGCATGCATCCAATGAAGAGAAGGCTTCCTTGGTGGAAACCATGTGGTGAGATGCACTTGAATGTACAATCCATGCATAAGGAGATGAATTAATGGCAATCAAAGCATGGCTAGAGTTACCTTTCCTAGGAGCATGATCTTTAGGATTCTTCTTGGTGCCCTTTGGAATGTGATCCCTAAGGTTTTACTTGTGAAGTATCTAGGCCATCGGATCTACCTACTTATTCATTCATGAGGATTTTTTAAGGAATCCTCTCTGACAATATGTGCATTTCTCCAATTTCCTCAGTCAACGTTCCCAACTATCCCGCTGACTGTTTGGTATGGGGAATCCGTCCGGTTTTATGGTCCGGCTACCATAGGTCAAATAACAAAATAAAGGCTTTACCGGTTGCGACCCGGTCCACCGAGTTTTTATATTTTTATTTAAATATGAGATGCATATGCCTAACTAACCATGCAGGGTGGTGATGGATGCAGGGAGCGGTCACAATGTGATGCGCATGTTTTTACCTCTCGTCTTAGGCTCACCAGCATCTAGAACACACATGCAGCAATGAAGTAAACAAACTATCTATCTATCTAACTACCTATCCCCAGGGAGCCAAACTTTAATTTAATTATGAATTATGCGTATTATTCATGCATTATAACAGAAATTACAGGTAGCTGATATTCATAGCTAAAACACATGAAATAGGGAAGATATTCTAACAATCAGATAGCTAAATGTTATATAAGCAGCATGCATTACTCATAGTGGAAATATTCATAAAATAAACCAGCAAGCATTCATACAAGGACATAGGTCCACAAAGTTAGAACGATCTCACGGTTTATGGAAACAAAGCTGAAAACGAAATAGTTCCTCTTCACTGAATCCATAGCAAAACATTTGAATATTCCACCAAGCTTTCTCCAACAGTCAAACTGTAATTATTTATTGCAAAAGGAAATACTTCTTCTTACAATCTGTCCTCACAAGTCTCACTTGGAAAAAAACCCGTTTTCCTTCTAAGATTCCTATACTTATACAAAAGGTGAAATGGTTGGGCTGCCCAAAGTGACCTTTGGGCTTCCCAACCTTTCATTTCCCAACTCTTTTCTCTTCAAACGCTTTTACAAAAATATGACATTATTACAAAATTGACCAGTCCTTTATGAGGAGGGTCCCGCCTGGGTATCTTAAAACTTTTTCCACGCTGCAGCTTCAGCAGCAATGTCTTTAAATGCGCAGGGCTCCAAGAACTGAATGTTGATTTCAAATTTTTCATCTTGGTTCCTCATGGCCTCGATCCTTGCTGGGCTTAACCGAAGCTGATCTTCCAAAAACTGAATACTCACGGCTGAATGGCCTACTTCATCCTTCAGGATTTGGTCATCAAGGGCCTTAATCTGTTGTGTTCTAGCTTCTGCATCCTGATATCTTCTTTGCAACATTTCTAAAAAGGTTTCATGATCTGGGAACTCATCAAGCTTATGTTCATCTTTTGTCTGGCACCAGTTGTATGCATTAAGGAGTCTTCTAAAGTATTCTGAGCATGCTCCCTGCATCCTTTTGACAGCCTTCTTGAAGTCTTCAGTGGTGCTGACAACAAACTCCACTAAGTCATGATCTCTCTTGAGGGCTTGATGGTCTTTTGTAGGTAGTCCCGCTGGAGTCTCTGCGTTGTTTTCCAGCCTTGCCATCCTGGCATTCAGGACCTCAAGAACATCCTAAGACCTATCCACGAAGTAGGAGGAGGTTTCCATGATCTCCTCTAACTGGATATCAATGTGAAGGACTTTGCACCTTTCCTCTTCCAGAGCAGTTTGCAACTGTAGAATCTTAGATTTCTGGGCCAAGACATGCTCCTTGAATGGCTGGAGGTCGACTTGATGTTCCATGGCCTCCTACAGAGCAATTGTCAAAGAGGTAAGCTGCTCTTGATGTTTCTTGTTCAACTCTTTGGTGTGCAGATCATTTGCTTGCAAGAGGATCCTCTGCTGCTCTTCTAGTTCCTCTATCTTTTGCAGCAACTGCTCCTTCTCCTTCCTCAGCTTTTCATGTTCTGCTTGCATTTTTTCCATACATTCTTCGGTAGTCTCCTGATCTTGTCTCTCTTCATGTAGGACCTGCAATTCAGCTTCAGTAGTCTTCATCTCCCTCTACAAGTGTTCAAACTTTCGCTTCAACCTGTTTCCATCCTCTCTTTCTTTCCTCAAGGTATCCTTCAGCTGAGTAGAGGATTTTCTAGATGACTCCAATTCAGTGATCACCCTATTTATATTATCTTCTGAGGCATCAATAAATGCAGCTCCTGCTCTGATGGTGAATCTAGGGTCCTGATCCGTTCCCAATACAATAGATGTATCCGTTACCATTCTACCGGGTAGACTTCCTGCTTCAACTTTCCTTTCTGTTCTTTTCATTATTCTCTTTGTTGCCTTATCATAATAGACAGTGTTGAAATCAGGGATTTCTTCCCCTTTTTTCTGCACAAAAGGTATAAGCTTGAGCGTAGGGGCCATGGGTGTGCTAGCAGCGGGCACTTGTGGGTCCTGGACTTCTGGGTTTTTTGTCTCCTGGGTCTACCCTTCAGCAGCTGATTGTTCTGTCTCTGTCAGCTTTGGTCTTTCCATTTCCTACTTTTTTAGCTCCTCATCGAGCTTTCTTTTCGCTTCTTCGGCTGCTTTCCTAGCTGTTTCTTCTACCTCTTTGGCTGCTTCTTGAGCTTTCTCAGCTGCTTCTTGGGCAGCTTTTCTTTTTTCTTCTTCTTCAATATGAAGCCATTCCGCAGCTTCCTGTGCTAGCTTCTGGGCCTCCTCCTATCTTCTCTTCGCCTCCTCTTCAGCTTTGTCTTGCTCAGCTTTGGCTTGCTCAGCCCCTTTTCCAACTTTAGTGGTGATCTTTGGTTTGAATCTTCTCTTTAGGGGCGTCATGTTTGAGGCATTGCAGAAGACCGATTCTTCCTTATCAAAGTGATGAGTATACTCAAAATGCACCTTGTGTTCCTTGCAGTGCTCGGCCACTTTACCGAGGGTGTTGTTTCTCCGATATATCATCTGACCAAAATGGAATTTCTCCAGCTCTCCTACGAATTCGCCAGCCTATTTTACCTTAGTGAATCTGTAGCTACCCATCCTGAAGGGTAAAGGGGGGTATGCAGTCTTCTTTTGTTCGAAGAGAAAATGCCCTATACCATCCAAGAAAACCTGCCTTACTGCCTCCTTGTGAACAATGTAGTCCGTAACATATTTTGGCAGCAGGGAGGGTGTTTTCAAGCCTCCATACATCTGGAAGTACATGCCATTTTCGGTCAAGAAATAATCTGCATATTCTTGTATCACTTACATGGCCCCCTCCGACATACAATCACATTCTTTCTGGAAAATGAGCATGTAGAGTGGCATAATGAAGTGCTCACAGACTTCTCTGTAATGGCTGTGGTACTGGTGTGCCCACAACGGTTTATAAGCAGCATAAACAGGCATCCTTTCCCTGTCCCAGATGCACTTGAGACTAGGAAAGGGCTGGTTGCACAATATGCAGTCTATCAGTATTGAACTCATGTAGAATTCAGACCTTTTCCGGGCCTCTCCTCCCAAAGCTGCGGCCAAGCAAGAAGAAAGACTGCTTGATACAAGGCTGGCCCAGTTGAACCTCCCTGTGGGAAATCAATCTATATATCTCACCCCATTTGTACTCGGGTTCAACTCCAAAAACGCACTGAGTGTCTTCATATATGTATTCGGTCTTCGTGACAACCTCTACCTCTGGCCCTTCTTCGACCACAAGGGCCTTCTTCTTCTGCCTTTTGGACATGATGGATTTGAATTCTTCTTGCCATATATAACATTGTAATACTAAGCAATTTAAGTTGTAGACATTTATATGACACTGTGCAGCGTTTTACTTCTTTTATGTGTATCCTGACAGCAATTTGTAAAAAATATATGTGCATGGATAGCCTAAAATGGCCTAACTAGTTAGGACTGTTAAAACCCAAGTGCATCATTTAAATGACTTTGTCTATATCTAGCATGATACAAAACATGTCACAAATAAAAATAGCAATCTACTACTGAAAATTCTGCTAGTAAAAAATGGGCGAACAACATCTCCATTAACATGTCCAAAGTCTTCATCTTTTGTGGGTGCCATTAACAAATCAATGCATGAGACTGATAAGGGAAACTATGCAAGCCCTGAAGCTTTTAACAACGCCGTTACCCCTCTTCTCACAGGTTGGGGCTCGACCGTTGAGCTCCACGGGGCGGTTTGAAGTACACAGGTGAAAACGGCTGGGTTTTAGGCAGTGCGAGAAACCACAATCGTAATCATGAGATCCTCTCAATGGCGCCACACCTCCCCACCAACTAAAATACATATCCCCTTTGTCAAACCATGGCTCCAACATTAAGCTCGACGAGGATGCGCAGAACCGGATAAGGTAAAAGTGGCTAGGGCTTCAACACGGGTAACGCACCAGGGATTAACAGCCTTAAAAATCCTACAGTAGCCCATGGCATGCCCACCTCAAACCTATCATAGATGTGCAGGGCGGTTTGGGGCAGACGGCGTAACGACCGCCTGCGCGGAAACCCTTCACTCCCTATGCGCAGGGTAAATGGTGGTAAAAATAAAAAACCGCACATATGATTACACTGTCCTCCCAAGGTCAAAAAGAATGAAAACTCCACCTATATAGGCGTATAACCTAATGGGATGAGGAAAACGGCTAGGGCTTCAAAACCACCGTAGAAAAACACTAACAACTCAAAAGAATGGAAAAATGGTGAAGGGCCTACCTGGCAGACGCAACGCAATGAACGGGGAGATGGGTGGGTCAATGATGGTCTAGCTCCCACAAATTCCACCTGGATGCAGGTACGCTGACAGCGAGGTCTTTCACGGGCTCAAGAAAATGACAGCTCGACAGCGAAAAAAAATAACAATATAAAAACCCAATGCCATCCTCGCATATATATATACGCTCACACGTGCGAGGAGAAAATAAATCGGGCATCGGAAGGCTTTCGCATCGGAAGCCGGAAGTGATCTCCTTCCCGCAACGGCGGATGCTCCAAACGTAGACTCAGCCACGAAGACACGCACGGTAAAAAAGGTATGATCGGACGTCAGAAGGTTTTTCAAATCGGAGGATGAAAGTCCAAATCCTTCTGCAACGGGGAAATTAACATGATAAAAGGTTCCGACTCAAAACTTGAAAACAGTCGAAAATCACTCAAATCGGGATAAAACCGAAAGTCACAATCAAAAACCCAACTGCAACGGAGGAAGAAAAGATCATAAGAACGTCTGTTTCCCAAACAAAAAGCACCCGTCGTGAAAAAACCAACGTGTCGTAAGTTAGAAGGTTTCTTTTTTCCCGAATAAAAATTCGTCCACAACTGCAGAAGTCCAAAGCTAAGATCCACCCGCAACGACAGAAAATCAAACAAATCAACTTCCGATTCCAGCAAGTTTTCAAATGCGTTCAAAGGTAGCAATCCAGCAGGATTCCAAAGGCTTTCAAAGGCAGCAATTAAATCAAGTAGTAGAACAACCCAGGCATTAAAAACAAACGTTCTGAGAAATCATTATATCAAAATAGGGAAGAAAATCAAGCTAATCCAAAACAAAGGAGGGTCCCAAAATTTTTAGAATTTTGGGAAATTGTTGTAGCTGCAACAATTGGCAACTACCTGGTGAACTTCAGATCTCTGAATTAACTCTTTTCCCAGCTTAAGACTATCTGAATAAAAATAAATGAAATCTTCTAGATGCTTGTATTCTAGAAGATGGCAAGCCCAAATAATGCGTTTAAAATATTTAAAGAAGTCCATCTTCTTGGGACATGGCAACATCAGCAATGTTTCAGGTCTGAATAACTCTTTTGAGGCCAAATAAATGAGGTTTATTTTACATGCCCTTTGGTAGTTACAGCTTAGACACCACAGGATTGCAACAGAGAGTAAACAGTATTGTCCTTTTGTTCCTTGCTCCTATGCCAACTGCTCTTTTGTGCCTTTTGAACTTTATTTCATTAAATAGGATTCCTCCTGTATGCCTTTCTTACTAAATTTTAACTCAGGATCCTCTATCCCATAGTGTCCTTTTGTGTGAACATTGTACTTCATATTTCAGTTCACGGACAGAGAGGTTCTTGTGGCAATTTAGTACTTCATGCTTGTCAAGCTTTGCTTTGAAATGTCTTATTTCTTTCAGGATTTTTAACTCTTAATAGCTTTAGCCTTTTCTTAATTTATGGCATGGGATCATTTATATATGATATACTGTTTCACTCTGCTTCCTTTCCGTGGGTCTTTTGCTGTCACTCCCTTGGGTATTTAAGATGTGAAATGGATGGAGCCTCTAAATATTATTCCAGACCTCTTTTACTTCTAAGTTATTTACAGGGATTAAGTAAGACTTCAATGTATGCATTGCCAGTCAGGAACACGGCTACTAGAAGACATTCTATACTTTAAAGCACAGTCTTTCGCTCAAGATTTTAGTTAATAAAGAAACATGACGTTTCCATTGCAACCAAAAGTTTGCCTCTTTATTCAAATCCAAAGGAAAAGCTAGTAAAGCACTAAAGGAAAACAGCAGCAAAGCAAATAACCAAAAGAAAGAAAACATAAAAGCATTAAAGCAAGAAAACAACACCTAGTATTAGGAAAACAAAACAATTTATTTATGTACAACAAGAGAAAGAAACAAAAATTGCCCACTCCTGAAAATCTTTAAAACTAGAGAGCTAAGGAATGAGCTGGATTTTAGACATGCGTTATCTAACCATGGTCTAACTGTGTTGTTATTGAAATGGAACCCATATCTAATATCCTGCAGTCATCACTTTCAGCCTGAGGGAGTTGAAGGAGCTCAGGCTGAGTGTCCATCATAGAACTAGCCCTTTTTGAGGAACGATGTCTTAGCTTAAGCTCAGCCAGATAGTTTCCCAGGATAGAATCAGCAGACTCATTTCCTTCTCCAAGTCTAGTGACAGTGTGCTTCATGTAAGGCTCTCTCAGAATTTTAATCAGATTTGGGGTACCCTTGAGAGGCAACAGCAGATGAGACCAATCTGAAGCAAAATAACCTTTCAACCTGGCAGTCCGATCTCGGTTGAGAATGAGCCCATATCCCCTTGGTATGTCAGCCACCATAATGTCAATAAATTGACATATCTTGTTGTTTGCGGCCAAACGAATGAGGACATTCTTCATTTCTCCCACCACCTTGACACCTGTGCGATCTAATTGCATTACTTCACGAGGTGTGGACTCTAGCTGTCCGTTAATCCTTTTACAAATCTCAAGGGGAATCACATTCACTGCTGCTCTAGAGTCTACTAAGCAATTATGTACATTATAATTCAGCATTTCTAGAGTCAGAAGAAAAGGCGGGGTGTCAAGGTTTTCTTTCCAAGCCGGTTCTTGGTTTTCTTCTCCTAGTTGGTTTTGAGTAGGTATATCCTTTGTTAGCTCTTGCGTTTCATCAAAGTTTTCCCCGCTAACACCTGTCTGTTCTTCTACAGGTTTGACAGTCTCAGTGACTGGCTCTGTCCTCTGGTTGAGGGAATTGTTCTTATGCATTTTGCTCTCGTCCAGTCTCTTAACATTCTCCTGCAAATTGTTAATTTTAGAAATTATTGCCTTGTCTTGGCCAATGACACCCATGTCCTTCGTAGTTGTAGATGTGCATTCAGATTTAGGAGTATTATCTTAAGTGTCAAACAATGAAATACCATTCCATGAGAACATAGTATCATCCTCTGGTTTTCTTATGATCTGTTTCTCCTTTCCCTCCTTGCCACTGTCCTTATTCAATTTAGGTTCCAACAACTTATTCATCACCAATGTCATTGAATGTAACCATTGAGGACACTTCTTCTCAGAATGGGGTTGTTGGTGAAAGGTACAGAAATTATCCCATCCTACTTTTGTTATGTTTATTGATGCCAAATTGGGAGGAGGGACTTGCCATTGGTTGTTATCCTCTCTTTTCATATAGTGGGGCTTATCGGTTTTCTGAATGTCCCTTTCCTTTTCCAGATCTATTATTCGGTTGGATAGTTTCTGGAGCATTTTCATCATTCCCTGATAATCATGTGATTGATCTTCTCTAGGTTTAGACAGCAGTGAGATTCTTCTCGCAATAATATTGTCTTCAAGTGGATCAGGATAATCTTTTACACTCTCACTTTCATCCTCCACCCTTTCAGCCTCTTCATAAGTCTCTACCAGTGTAGGCTTGAATTTCATCTTGGAAAGCATGGCCAGCTTAGGCCCTAGAGCTGAGGTGTAATACTCAATTAAAACCTTATCTAAAGGTCTGTCAACTGCAGAAAAGTTTTTTAAGTACAGTGAAAATATCTGAGTGAAACTATGTACCTTTTCATTCTTATCTTTTCTTAACCGACCAAGACCTTTCATCAATGATGCATGTGTCTTCTGAGCTGTATATTTACTTCTGAAAACCCTTTCAAAGGTGTCCCAGTCAGGAATGGAGTTTGCAGGTAGACCAAAATACCAAGATGTTGCTGCTCCTTTCAGAGTGTGCGGGAACAGTCTACAGACTACATCTTCATACTCCCCAGCCCTTAGCCCCTCTAATGCTAGGTAGAAGCTTTGAAGGTGATCATCTACAGCAATCCCTTCCTCAGGGTCAAACTTGGGCAAGATCTTGTCAAAGGATTGAGGTAGGTTATGCAAAGGAGGCGTTAGGTTTAGAGGTGACCTAGCTCTCCATGCTGGCAGAGGGTTGGGTTGATTACCATCCATGAGCAAACGTAAACGAATAATATGCTGGGAAAAAAAATCCTTCAAGGATAGCACCGAAATCTGTAAATATTTGGGTTAGGTTGAGAGTTTCGAAACATATGCTAGTAGGGTAGTCTCGGGAAATCAAGTTCCACAGCCAGCCATGTACTGGTGGCCCTCCTTCTAGCGCCAGAACTGTTGAGGCCTAGAAATTCGTAGGAAACAACAGAAAGGGATTCTCCCGAGTCAACGTTCCCAACTAGCCCGCTGGCTATTTGGTATGGGGAATCCGTCTGGTTTTACAGTAGCCGGACCGTAAAACTGGACGGATTCCCCATACCAAACAGTCAGCGGGCTAGTTGGGAATGTTGACTGGGGAGAATCCCTTTCTGTTGTTTCCTGCGAATTTCCAGGCCTCAACACAGTGAAGACAGACTTATCTTTTGATACTACTAGTTTTTTACTTTTCATAACTTCTTTGCTATCATCTTCACTACCATCCAATTTCTCTTGAGATGATGAATCTTCTATTACTGTAATTTTTTCCTTAGCCATTTTGGGATTTAATAACTTCTTCATGTTTAACCTAAGCTTGTTCTTCGGTCTTGTCTTAGGTCTCCAGACTGCCCCAACCTCACCTAGCATTTTCATAAACTTTCCTTGATGAGTTACTGAACCAAATTCAACCACCTTCATTCTTTTCTTTATGGACATTGTTTCCTCTTCAAAATGAGTATGAATTTCTTGCTTAGTACAAACCCTAGCTTCATTAGTAGAAGGAACCCTAGCCTCATCAGATATGTATTTTTCATCCTTTTCTGATAGTACTGTAATAGGGCTCTGCTTCTGCTCCTTAACAACTTCCTCTTCACCTTGATTTGATTCTGCAGGTAAAACATCTTCCACTGACGCAACTTTTTTCATCTCTGGCTATAAAACTTTGCTTTCCTCATCATTAACTCGTTGTCCAAACTCAATGTTTTCATTTTCCTGATTTGAAGCTTCTCCTGGTTTATCAGCTTCTTCATCTTTGACTATGACCTTCTTTCTAAGCTTCTTAATCAGAGTTTGACCCTTATCTACCTATCTCTTTTGGGACTGTTCCTCCTGCTCAGTCTTGAAACCTGAAAAAAATAAGAAGTGCTCCCATGTTTTTTGTCTTTTCTGCAATACAGTACTTATGATGATTTTTATGAGCCCATGGTGAAAAAATGAGTGTTTTGTATGGTCCTGGTGTTCCCTCACTCTACATGACATCTTCTGTTAAGCTGGAAGCAAATATCTTTGAGCATCAAAGGTGAAGGGAACCTTTTTGAACCAGAATTCTCCCTCATCCAGAATCCCTGTTGCTTCAACTAGTAATTCCCAGGAAATGTTGGCAGGGTGGGAATTTCTTAACAACCTCATGATAGTATTTGAAGATTGAAGGCTATAAATAGCCAGCGCGAAAGATTTTCTAGGCCGTAGCCATCCCAGAAATATGACCGCCACACGCTCCAGAGTGGCAATCATTAAGGACCTGTTCAGCCTCTTCATGTGTAAGGCATCATCAAAGAATAGTATTGATACCACGTCTATACAATGTATCATTTAGGATGAGGTAGTACTTTGTGTGGTGACGGATATGGCGAAAATCATCACGGGATATATTGGGCTGAAATATTTGAGTTTGGAGATAAATGATTAAATCTCCATACCATGGGTCAGTTGTTCCTATCAAGAACATGAATTCATCTAGAAATGAATCACTGGGCTCAGTATCCATCAAAGCACAGGGAAGGTCACACATCAGCTTTGCAAAGACTAAGGATTTCTTTGAAGTGACCTTGGAAAACTCAAGGTTGAATTCCTATAGGATAACAATCCAACGGGAATATTCCCCCCCTAGAACCTGACGAGTTAGGATGTAGTACATAGGGTTCTGATCTGCAAGTACCATGGTAGTGCGAAGCAAGATGTAATGACGAAATTTCTAAACAATAATGACTGTAGCCAATGCTAGCTTCTGCACACATGAGTATCGAGTTTTAGAATCAATGAGATTCTTACTGGCGTAATATATCACATGTTCCTGACCATTGGGATCTTCCTACGCTAAAACCATTCCAATGGTAGCAGTGGAGGCAACAACATACAAGAGAAAATCCTTTGAATAATTTATGGGATGTATCACAGGTGAATTATTCAAAGCGTGCTTAATATTATCAAAGGCTCGCTGGGCCTAGTCATCCCAGAAAAAGGAGGTATCCTTCTTCAGGAGATACATATAACTGTGCGTTTTCTCAACAAAATTGCAAATGAAACAACGGAGAAAGTTTTCCTTCCCTTGCAAACTTTGGAGCTCAAAAATGTTTGTTGGGGTAGGTAGGGCTAATATAATAGCAATCTTTAGTGGATCATTCCAGATTCCATCCTTAGAAACCACAAAGCCAAGAAGACATCCCGTCTCAACGCTAAAAACACATTTGTGTGGATTGAGCCATATGTTATAATGACAACATATCAGGAAAATGTCCCTCAGATGCCCAGAGTGGTCTTCCCGTTGCCATGAATAAGCTGTGAGATCGTTAAGGTACGGCTCCATGATGTTCTTAATATCGTGAAACTCATAGAACATGGCACGTTGGAACGTAGCTCCGGTGTTCTTGAGACCAAAGGGTAACTTCCTGTAGGAAAAGGTTCCCCACAGGAATATAAATGTCATTTTTTGTTAATCGGTGGGAAATATCTCAATCTGATTGTAACCATAAAATCCATCCATGAATGAGAAGATGACACTTCCATCATAGTTTTCGATAATCTGATCGATATGCGGAGTCGAAAAAATTTCTTTAGCACAAGCTTTGTTGAGGTCTCAGAAATCGATACAGACTCTAATGGTGCCCTTCTTTTTGTTCACAGGGACAATGTCCAATACCCATTTCGTCGAGGGTACAGGATAACTAAATCCTGCCTTCAAGATTTTTTCTACTTCAGCCTTAATAGTCGCAGCTTTCTGGGGGTGGACTTGATGCAACTTCTTCTTGAAAGGTCTGGCCGTGGGATAGGTTTTAATTTCATGGACCTGTTGGCCTGATTTTCTGACCTAGGCCAAGCAGCTTAAACCAGCTCCCGGTGTGTTTGGGATAGCAAAATCTTGCAGGTTATGGTCCTGCTACCAACTAAAATTTTCTCTTAAGGAGAAACTAAAATTCAATAAAAATCTATCCTAATGTTATTTCTATCTAAATAAACCCTAAAATTAGTTTTCAACTACCTAAGTTATCCTACAATTGCTTTCTTAAGGAAAGTCTTCGATTTTCGAGGATTTTATATTTAATATTCTAAATTTTAAAAGACTATTAAAATTATTCTAAAATTACACAAATTCTATTTAACAACTGTTAAATATAACTATACTATAATAACACTAACTAAACTATCCTATCTCAGCTGAGAACAATCTGAATATTATATTAATTATTAATTAATATAATGATGAACAGAAAGATAAAGGAGTAAGATCTAAATGAAAATATTTAAACCATCCACACTAAATCATTCTGCTATAAGATACCTTGACAGAGAAACTGAAATAAGCAATTACTTCGAATTTTTCTGAAATGTTTAATTAATAAACAACATTAGATATTTGAATAAAAGATAATGTTCAAAATGAAATCATCGCAAAAATACAAATGAGACCAGACAGACATAAATATATATATCATTATATCTTGAATTTTCAATAAAACACTGATTAATTCAACTATAATAACATACTAATTCAAATAATAATATTGTGTTGACAAAGTGTAATATCACATAATGAGTACAAGCATAACCAAGTATACTGCATCAATATTATAAACAGAAGATTATATACTGAAATATAAAAAGAGTATCCAAAATAATACCAATCAATGATATCAGTCTGAAAATTTCCAGTCACATTCCACCTCTGAAGATAAAACCTCAGTCAGGAACCAAACAAGTACCAAAATAATATTTCAATGCTGTCTCTCTTCTGTCACTTCATCCCCCTTCCACTTGCATCAAAATAACTAGTTTATATAATCCTACTAGTCTTTCGATTCAGGTTTTTTCATAAATGTTGTATGCAATACTATAAGAGTCCTATCACTATTAAAGTGCATTGAATCTCTTCAATAGACACTTGTCACTATGGGATAACAATAATAAAAAAAGACTAGCCTGAAACATCTGTTGATTTAAAGGAACTGGCACATTCATGGCTATGTCAAAATTCCAATATTCAAGAAGCATCAACGTCTTCCAACTGAAATCCAGAATATCCTGTATTTGCTGAGGATAGTAATACCATGTCCACCTGTTTAAACAAACATGAGAATCTTATTAAAATCAATTTTAACAGAAATAACAAAAGAACAATAAATTATGTGCGTGCCTGCAAAATCACAGATTTTGCAAGCATGAATTTAAAAAAGCTTTTATTGCCTGTTGACAGAGAGATAAACCATATAACTGAAAATAGAAACAATCATCAGGTTCTACTTTGTAAATTGATCACTCTTCTGGGTTCAGAGAGTTTGGCTTTGAGCCTGATCATTACTAGCTTCTATTGTTCTACTTGTTCGAGCAAGTGTTGGTTTGTATCTATCATTGATTTTTTTGCTTTCTTGTATTGGTTCTTCTTGATGTTCATCTCTTTCCATCTATTAATCCATTTTAATAACTCTACCCTAAATGTCTTATTTTCCACCTCTTTCAAGGCGGTGTTTGCTTGACAATCCTTTAGTTCATGTTTCAATTCTGCAATTTTAGTCTCAAATACCCTGTCAAGGACCTGTTGGAGAGTTTCTTCCTCCTTTTCATGACACGAATTAGCTTCCTGAGAAGAATCAAGATTATCTATATCTTGACCAGGTGATGGAAAGCTCATAAAAGATGGCTCGGGGCCCGAACCATAAGCATCCATACACGATGGAGCAGCTTTGAACTTACCCGACTCTGTAATGTCTTTAGCCAATTTTTCACGATTATTCTCTATAAGAGTAGGTTCATCCATATGCATGTTTTCGGGAACCAATGATGGAACACCATCCTCAAGATGGAAAATCACTGGCTGAGTACTCTGTTGAGTGGCTATAGGAACAGAGGTTGTAGGTGTAGTATTCATACTTCTAGTAATTCTTCTTGTATGAACAAACACAAGACCTTTTGGTTCAAAAACCCCTTTGTCACAACACACCTACGCTAATTGTTCTAGTTTATGCATGGAATCATCACCATGTTTTCGAGGAGTATATAGCTCAGAGGGGTTTTCATCATTAACAGCATTAACATCTTCATTTTTGGTTAATTTTCCCTCTTCCTTTGTAGGTGTACTAAATCACTTGCCAGATAGGGATTGGTCCAAGGTTGTCTCAGCGTAACAGGGAGCTACATTCATGAACCCATCATCACTGATACAAGTACTTATAGGTGGATTTGATTCCTGAAGCTCTTTATCCTTTGATTCAGCATCATGAACATCACCAATTTTGGATTTTACTAGAGCCTTTCGTTTTCTATGAGTTTTGGGGGGAGGGTTTGACCAATACTGAGTTGGCCCTAATCTACATTCAACCAAAAACTCATCCCAAGATTTACAGCTCATAGACAGTTGATGCTGGATCAAAATTTTAATTAGACCATGATGGAACAGACTTCTATCAGGATTACCTATGGTAGTTTGTATCGAATGAGCCATTTTCTTCAGAATTTAGAATAGGTAAAATGGAAGATTAAGTTTAAATCCTTTCAATGCTAACAGTAGTCACAGATGATAATAATGTAGATGAGAGAATCGTCCATCACATGATACGTACCTGACTAAAATTTCATAGAATGCCCGCCATTCTGGCTTTAAAAACTTAACCGAAACCCCAATATTCAATTTTGCACTGGCTGGTAAGGGAAACAGCAAGGACTGACATTTCTTCTTATTCACTTTCCCACCTTTAAACCATCGCTCTCTAGTTTGTGGAATCTTCGTATCCTCTGCAATTTTATCTTCATCGATGATAAACTTGAAATCTCCAATCTGAGCTACATTTTCTTTAAAACTCAAAGCAAACTATTTAGCAACCTCCACGTTATGGCCACTAAAACATCTGAAGAACTGACCCCATCTAATTTTTTCAAATAACAAAGCAGCTTTCTCATCGGCTTCAACAAGCTTCGATCCTGAAATTTCAAATCGACTAAGCGGAGCCATAGCTTCCTCACTACTACTCTAGTTATGGATTGAAATGTATGAAGTCGTGAAGATGGAAGGAATAGGCACCCAAGTATAAGACATTACACGAAATGTCAAATCCTCAGTTTCTTCATACATGACAGAGAGGAGACCTCCAATTTTGGCCATATTAACCAAATTTGGAGATGATGAGCACAACAGCCAGTGCTTTTGCTATGATAAATGAAAGACTAGCCATGACTAACTGAAACTCTTAACCAATCCTTCATATCAGAAATCATTCGATTCATGAATTATAAATCAAGATATTAATTACACGCAGTTTGGCATGATGAGCTCGTACATCATCATGAATGGGAATGGTTATCAGTCACATATGAAATCAAACTCTACTGATTCGATTTTATTACTACATTCACAGCTGTCAATTAATTTGATAGGTATTAACCAAATCTTCATACCAATGCAGTGATCCTGGTAACAGATGTTGTCTATTAGCCATATGAGTCATGTCTCTTCATTAAAAACTATCAATTGATGATTTACTCCAGATTACACGTGGAAGGTAGTTGTGTTTATTAACATGATGATATAGTGTTATAATAATAAACCCTAATGTTCTTGAAATGCAACTAACTAATGATCCGTATTAACATTCAAACCATGTATATACATGAAGTTTCATTTCGAAATATAGTTTTTAAAACTTTATGAAATCCCAACCATTTATGTCCCAAAACCAAATTCGATAGGATATAAAGCTTATAAAACTATGACACATGAAAATTTCAAAATAATATTCATTTATTTGTACTCTCACTAGCTATATATATACAATTTTTACTAAGCAATGATATGATATTAAGTTACATATGAAATGTGAACTTTAGGTCTAATGGAAATTTTAATTAATAAATCACCTTTAGTTCTAGGGATTTCAAGAACTTATAATATCTTATCAATAACAATCCTCAAACAAATTCAAAATGTGTTTTCTTTAAACACCAATTAGCATACTATCCTTTTAAAACCCTTAAATCAACATATATAATCAGATAAATTAATAAATGATAAAATTGATCATATATAAAATTTATGAGACTGACAGCTGCTAATTATCAAAGTTATGAAAATGTTTTCATAAACTTCTAATATGTCATTTGACTCTTTTACAATTGAGAGTACCTTCAGAATCGAAGATTCTGAACACACTCTTTTATAATCTTTAAAAGGTAAATCATAAAAGAGAGCTGATCTCCCTTCATCTCAATGAAAAATGAAGGGGTTGTTGCTGACTGCCAACAAATGGCGACGAACTGGGTGAACCAGTTATCTATGCTCATACAGCTTAAAAAAAATGATATAAACAAAATCTTAAAGTTTATTAAAAACAATCAAAAATTATTTATCTAAATAAAAACCATTATTTTTATCGTATTTATAAGTATAACTCAGACATATTCCATCTTTTGAAATAGAGATCTTGTTAGAGATAAACATAAAAATATCCTAATCAAAACAAAGTACTTCATAGTAAAAATAACCTGCACCATCAGTATAGGATATAGAAATCTACTTTTCCGAAAACTTTCCAGAATTTGTTCCATAAACATAATAATTTTCTTTTCGTTTCTTTTCTTTTTCTTTAAACAATAATTATGACTGAAGACTACTATCTAGGTATGGTATCCCAATGTGATAGTATCATTCACGAGAGTTGTCTGGAATAAGCAAGCCGGCTCGTGATGAGACCTCTTGTCTCTTGGTTTTTTAAACCAAAATCCATCACCCTGGTGATCAGAAATGAAGTTATCCTAGACAGCACTGATGATCATGATTAGGCTGGCTCGTGATGAGACCTCCTATTCTTAAATCAAAATTATGTTTTCTTTACTAATTTTGAAGTTTTTTAATTTTATAAAACGAGAGATCATTACCCAGCATGGTGACCAAATGGTAATGTCAGTCATTAATATCACTAGAAAATGAATCCGCTGGCTCGTGATGAGAACCATTATCTCTTGGTTTTTTAAACCAAAAGCCATTATTAGTTTCCTAATAATGTCATACTAGTGATATTTGTGATTCTGATCAGATCGGCTTATTACTAAGACCTTCTGTCTCTCATTTTACCATTTTATTGATTGGAACAAATTCTAAAATTTTTTCAGATTGTAAATAATTTTGAAGACTGATGGTGGAAATCTATAAGATTTTTTCAAAGTACAAGCTTCGAAAAAGACATTAATAAGCTATCCCAATTTTTATAAAAAATAAAATGGTGAAGAATAATCTGAGTAATACTTAAAAATAAAATAATGATAGGTTTTTTATAGATTTAAGAAACTTTGATCATCCTGAGCAAATTCTAAAAGATTTCAGTCTAATATCATGGTTTTTAAACTCATGAACAAACTGACACTTTTCTAATTAGAAGATTAATTTATTTACATTTATCCCTTCAGTTGACATCTAAAGATTACTGACTGGTTATATATAAAAATTTAGCAGTCTTTAATGCAAATGAAATATTTGATTAAGAGAATCAGAACTGGTTGCAAATAGCAGAATGATATTGAAAGTTACATAGGTCTTATGAATTTATCATCATCCTTCAATTCTATAAAATGTAAATCAGTTTATACAAAATATAAAGCTATTTACAAACAACAAACAAATTATATACATTTTAAGACCTAAAATATTAACAGAAATATTTTTTCAGGATCAATCCATTCACTGGGAATGTTTCGAACTGACCTTCTAGTGTTTGCAGACGAAAGGTCCTTAGACCTATCTTCTCAACAATAACAAAGGGACCTAGCCAAATCTTCTGAAACTTAGCATGATCTCCTTTGTCCTCGTGAACTTTATCCCATTTTAAAACTAAGTCTCCCACCTGAAGTTCTCGATTGGAACTTAAGGATTGGTCAAACCAAGACTTCACAATTTGTTGATGTTTTGTAAAGTGTTGTTTTGACTTTTCTCTTTCTTCCTCAAGTTTTAACAAAGTATTAATCCTCTTTTCCATTGCTGGACAATCTTCATCTTGAACAGACTGAGCTAACTGTAATGAAGGTAAAAATAAATTCGATGGTAAAATAGCTTCAGTTTCGTATACTAAGAAGAAGGGTGAGTTACCTATCGCAACCTTAGGAGTTACTCTGTCTGTCCAAAGGGTATTGACTAATTCTGTATGACGATCATGATGGTGAACTGAAATAGTTCTTTTGAGAATTTTCAATAAATTTTTGTTTGTTGATTCAGCTAAACCATTTCCATGAGGATGGTAGTTAGCTGAATACCTGATTCTTATTCCCTTCTCTAAGGCAAATTGAGTTAACTCAACTGATGAAAAATATGAAGCATTATCAAAGACAAGGGAATCTGGAACACCAAATCTTGTTATGATAAAGGATTCTAAAAATAATATAACCTGATTGGTATTTACAACCCTTAATGGTGCAGCTTCCGCCCAACGAGTAAAATAATCACTTGCAGTTATTATATACTTGTGTTGTTTAGATGAGGGAGGATTTATTGGCCCTATTATATCAATACCCCATTGCTGAAAGGGTCTTTCTACTGAAACTAGTTGTAAACGAAACACAAGTTTCTTAACCCTTCTCGCAGCAAGTTGACATTCCTGGCATTTTCTAACAAAAGCATAGGAATCTCGAAACAAGGTAGGCCAATAATAGCCAGCCCTAAGAATTTTATGCACAATAGTTTTTCCACCAAAATGACCTCCTGCTGGTCCAGAATGTAACTCCTTCAGAATTACTTCCATTTCATCTTTATCTAGACATCGAAGCAATACTCTATCTGAATTTCTTCGAAAAAGGACATTATCAATTAATAAATAAGGAGCATATTTCAATCTAAGTGCTCTTTTCTTCCTTGGTTCTAGGTAATCAGGAGCAGTTCCTGTTTCCAAAAGTATTATTATGTCTGTATACCAGGAATCCTATGGTGGAGGATAGAAATAGATTTTCCTGGTAAGTAAAACCTCATCAATGACAGTTTCAGCTTTATCATTAGGTAGATGAGCAGCTTCAGCAGCTAATTTACATAATCCTTGACCTTTGACTATCGTTGAGGGTTTAATTTCTAAGTCATACTCTTGAAGAGTTGTCATCCAAGGTGCTCTTTTCTCACCTAAATCCTTTTGCACTAACAAGTTTCTGACTGAGGAATAAGGGACTATTATTTTCGTTTTAGATTTCAATAAATATGGACGAAAATGTTTGACAGCTTTAAAAACAGCAAAAGCTTGCTTATCAACTTCATGGTAATTAAGTTCGGCACCTTTAAAATTTGAACTCATGAAGGAGATTGGTCTTCGTTATTTTGCTGATTTAATTGGGTTAAAACTGCTGCATATAAGATGTCAGAAGTGAAAGTATACAATATGAAATCTTTGTTAAAATCTGGGCTTAGAAGGCTAGGAGCTTCTGAAATGGCTTCTAGAATTTTCTGAAATGACTCTTTTTCAGTTTGTCCCCAATTAAAAATAGTGTCCTTCTTAATCATTTTCTGCAAAGGACGAATGATCTCGGAGAAACTGGGAATGAATCTTCTAACAAAAATTATTTTACCAAGAAATGATTGCATTGATTTCTTGCTAGAAGGGTAAGTTATTATTGGAATATCTTGGGTTCGTGCAGGTTCAATCATGATTCCATGTTTTGAAACCACACAACCTAATAAAATACCTTCTGAAACAACAAATATTGTTTTTTTAGGATTTAAGGATATTCCAAATTTTCTACATGTTAGGGTACACAGGGTACTCCCAAAGGACCGAACACCAAGAAAAACCGCTTCACACAAATAGATCACAGATCAATACACCAATGTTTGTCACGTGGTTAAAACCCTCGAGAGGGAAACAGTCCACGGCCCCAGCCAAATAGCTACTTGGAGCAATTTATTATGCAAAAGAAAGAAAGTTACATGAGCTTCTCATAATCGATCAACTAGCCAAGGACCCTCTATGCTCTTTAAAAAGAGATCATAGACCAATCGGGTGTTAAGCCACGGATCAATGGTAGGTATGATCTAAGAGAAGTTGAACCGTAGGATCAATCTATGTCTAGAACATATCGTGACCGTCAGATTAGAATATTTACAAATGCATACTAATGCATACTAAAGAAACACACTTTTACCTAACGGATATATTACACAAGTTGATCTTAACTAACTCCTAAGTGTCTAAATATCCTAACATCCCCCCTCAAGAACAACTTGGGATAGGATTGAAGGATTTACAAAAGTGACACTATTAGGAGAAGGAAGGAGGCATTAGAGCCTATCCCCCCTTAAGGACACATTCCTGAACTCCTAACATAGACCAAATTTTAGAAAACTTCGCTTCTGTAAGAGACTTGGTGAAGATGTCTACAACTTGATCATCTGTAGGACAATAGAGCACTTCAATAACACGATCATGAACAATATTTCTGATGAAGTGCATGTGTAGCTCAATGTGTTTGCTGCGCTGATGTAGAACTGGATCTTTGGCAAGCTTGAGGGAACTTTGATTGTCGCACCAAAGTGGAGTAGGCTGCTGCTGATCATATCCAAACTCCGAAAGGATCTGTCGAAGCCATAAAGCTTCCTGACTTGCATTAACTGCGGCTCAATATTCTGCTTCTGCTGAAGAAAGAGCAAGAGCTTATTGTTTCTTACAAGCCCAAGTGACAGGTCCAAATCCCAGACTGAAAACATAACCTATAGTAGACTTTCGATCATCAGGATCGCCGGCCCAATATGAATCAGTGAAACCAACCAATAAAGGTTTCCCCCTATACTGTAATGAATCCCAAACTGAATTGTACCTCGAATATATCGAAGTATTCTTTTTGCTACTTTCCAGTGACTTTCATGAGGAGTTTGCATATAACGGGCAACACGACCAACGACAAAGGAAAGTGTAACAAACTTAAATAATAACAACAAACAATAATAATAATAATAATAATAATAATAATAATAATAATAAACATATATATATATATATATAATAAATAATAATAATTAATAATGTCTTTACGAAAAGACATGACTATTAATGAAAGGGTATTTCACCAAAATATAAATAACAGACCCTCATATGTAATTCATCATCTTATCTATTATCCATTTTATTATTACTTACCAACATGTGGGATTCAGATTACCTATGGGAATTCTAGAGAATTTACGAACGTTAAAGAAGCTTTTACTGCTTCAAGTGGTATCAGAGCCTCATTGGCTAGATCCCGGCCTTTGGCCATATTGTTGGCTTTTAGCCATCACCCAAGTTTCCTAGAACTTTTGGGTTTCCCAAAAAAATAGGACTTTGTCCCTAAAAAATAAAAATAAAAAGGGTAAAAGTAACTCCCCCCCAAAAAAAGAGGGTTTAAAGAAAAAAGTGAAGAAAAAAGTAAAAGCAAAAAAAAACTAAAAGAACAAGAAAAAAAAAGGTTAAAAAAGAAAAGATAAAAGTAAAAAAGTGCATAATAATATAAAAAGTGCATAATAATAACTACAAAGAAGCAAGTGGGATTTGAACCTAGGTGGGGAAAGTAACACTTACTCCCCCCAACCACCCAATCTACTTGCATTTTACAAAAGTATTGGAAAAAATAAAAGTCAAGGACTAGAATTTGAAAGGTTATATATTATTTATATAACTTAAGTTTAAAAATAATAATAACAATAATTATTATTATTTTATTAAAAAAATAATTATTTTTGGAAAAAAGAAAGATTATTAGACCTACCAAGAAATAGTCGAAGAAACTTTTTCCAAAAGAGACATATTGAGAATTATTAAAGCTTTTGTATCTACCATTCTAGAAGAAACGAACACAAAAGTGAAGTAGAAACATAGTCACAAACAATGGCTACTACATATTTGGAAATGAAGGCACAGCTACAAACAACAGTGGATGAGTTAGAACAATACAAGGCGATCAATAAAAGTATACAAGTTGAGGTTGAGACGAAAAAGTGGTTGAAAGAGTGGAAAGATGATGAGAATCACCGCTTATGGAATCAGAATCGACAGCTAGAACGTACCATAAGATATAACAAGAAAATGTTATCTGATCAGGATAAAGAAATATCATGTTTAAAAATTCATAATCAAAACCTAGAAGACCAAATCAAAAAGTCAAAAAAATGACAAACAAATCACCATATGGATGCGATAATGAATTAGAAGAAGAAATAAAGAATCTAAACAAACTCATCATTGAAAAAGATGTTGAATTGGCGCAAGTCCGGATGAGGTTAGAAAATCAAGGAGCAGAGTTACGTCATCATAAACATCAAAAATAAAAACTCCAGCAGCAGTATGACGACAATAAGAAGACACATAAGTTAGAACTGACAAAAGTCAACAAGATTTTATCAAGCCATTCCGAAGAAATTTTCAAATTACGTAATCATAACAAGACACTAGTCACAAAAATTAAGAAGTTGAAAAGTAGTCGGAAGACAGAACAATCTATGGAAGACATTGAAGGAAAAATTCTAGACAAACAGAAAGAAAATCGTTGTATCAGAAGGCATAATGAAGATCTTAAGGAACAACTTAAGAAGTCTGAAGATGACAGAAAATCACATGTAGAAGTGATTAAGAAGTTTCAAAATGATAACATGCAGTTAGAAAACAAGTTGAAAAAGATACAGAACGAAGCTTTAAAACCTCAAGAGACGAAAACACAACTTTCTACTCACATCAATGCTAAAA
Source organism: Pseudotsuga menziesii (assembly GCA_001517045.1). Classification (NCBI taxonomy): domain Eukaryota; kingdom Viridiplantae; phylum Streptophyta; class Pinopsida; order Pinales; family Pinaceae; genus Pseudotsuga; species Pseudotsuga menziesii. The sequence goes on from LPNX010944930.1 coordinate 344,951, forward strand.
AAATGGCACTCGTAAAAGACAATGACATTGTGAAAATTCCATATCGACACCCCAACCATAAAAACAGATATTCTAAAAAGTGGGAAATGTCAAAAGATAGCGGTATCAATGTGATCAATTCTCCTAACGATAGATCAGTACGGGATGCCAACAGTCCACAACAAATCAATTTGGGATGGATTGATTCATCCACATATCAAAAGTTGTGCTCAACTCTTAGTAGTTCATATCGACACGTTTCATCAGCTGTGACAGCACACAAGATGATGCAGAAACATTATAAGGCTTTGAGGACAAATCCTTTCTAAGGGAGTGGCAATGTAACATACTTAAATAATAACAACAAACAATAATAAAATAATAATAATAATAATAATAATAATAATAAACATATATATATAAAATAAATAATAATAATTAATAATGTCTTTACGAAAAGACATGACTATTAATGAAAGGGTATTTCACCAAAATATAAATAACAGACCCTCATATGTATGGCATCTAATGGAGAATCTGCGGTGAGAAGATTTGTTGTCGACGTTTCGAACCAAGCGTGGTTCATCTTCAGGACAAGGCGATGCCTGGAGATTGTACATCTTTCATTGGTGTATTAATATAGGAATCGTCACTTTCGCTTGAGATGGCCGACAAGGCTTGTCTTGTCTAAGGTAAAATTAGGGTTAATAATTTTTTAAGATCAATATAATTTATTGTTTTATGTAATCTTAATTAATTAATTTATTAAACTTTTAGGGTTAATACACTTAATAAGAATTTGTATTTAAAATATTGTATTAAAAATTATTTATTAAAGTTTTTTTTTAAACTTTTTAACTAAATTTATTAAATTTTTATTTATTTAATTATTCTTTATTAAAGTAAAAACAATGTAAAACTTCAATAAATTTAATTTAATCATTTTATTAATTTATTTTAAACATTTTATGTTTAGTTTTAATAAAATGTTTTAAATTATTAATATTCTTTTAAATTCCTTTTAAGATATTTTATTATTTTGTTAAAATTTTTTAAATTTATTTAACTTATTTTAATTTATTAAGTGAGATATAAATAATTTTAAAATTTTTAGGAGCTCAATTATTAGGTCCTTTAACCTAATTAGGGCAGAATTTGAAGTTAAAGTTTTTCATATGTTAAATTTTTTTAAAAATTTTTAAAATTTTTTAGGAGCTCAATTATTAGGTCCTTTAACCTAATTACGGCAAAATTTGAAGGTAAAATTTTGTGTTAAAATTAGGGAATTTTTTGGGAAAGAATTTTTAGGGTGAAAAATAGGGAAAGTTTTTAGGGAAAATTTTAAGGACAACATTTTAATTGTAATTTTAAGTATAATTTTATTATAATTTTAATTTAAGTTTTTTAAGTTTTTTAAATTTTTGTTTTAATTATTATTTAGCTTGGTTAGGTTGGGCAACCATGATCGGCTAATAGACAGGTCGTCATCTCTGTTTAAGCATATAGGGTTTTTTACTATCTCTATAGCTTCTCTAATTCTCCTCTTTGACCGGTTGTCCACCTAATAATTGAGCTCCTAAAAAATTTTTAAAATTTTTAAAAAATTTAACATATGAAAAACTTTAACTTCAAATTCTGCCCTAATTAGGTTAAAGGACCTAATAATTGAGCTCCTAAAAATTTTAAAATTATTTATATCTCACTTAATAAATTAAAATAAGTTAAATAAATTCAAAAAATTTTAACAAAATAATAAAATATCTTAAAAGGAATTTAAAAGAATATTAATAATTTAAAACATTTTATTAAAACTAAACATAAAATGTTTAAAATAAATTAATAAAATGATTAAATTAAATTTATTGAAGTTTTACATTGTTTTTACTTTAATAAAGAATAATTAAATAAATAAAAATTTAATAAATTTAGTTAAAAAGTTTTTAAAAAAAAAACTTTAATAAATAATTGTTAATACAATATTTTAAATACAAATTCTTATTAAGTGTATTAACCCTAAAAGTTTAATAAATTAATTAATTAAGATTACATAAAACAATAAATTATATTGATCTTAACAAATTATTAACCCTAATTTTACCTTAGACAAGACAAACCTTGTCGGCCATCTCAAGCGAAAGTGACGATTCCTATATTAATACACCAATGAAAGATGTACAATCTCTAGGCATCGCCTTGTCCTGAAGATGAACCACGCTTGGTTCGAAACGTCGACAACAAATCTTCTCACCGCAGATTCTCCATTAGATGCCATGAATCCTCACTGCGGAATCTCAGCTAACCTTATCCCTCATATGTAATTCATCATCTTATCTATTATCCATTTTATTATTACTTACCAACATGTGGGATTCAGATTACCTATGGGAATTTTAGAGAATTTACGAACGTTAAAGAATCTTTTACTGCTTCAGAAAAGTCAGGACGAGAATGAGTCAAGTATAAAAGACTACCAACAAGCTGACGATACAAGGTGGCATCTACTTCAGGGGAAGTACAAGTGGTAGAAAGTTTGACTCCA
>LPNX010944940.1:0-25201 GCA_001517045.1 Pseudotsuga menziesii
TCTATCACACACACACACACACACACACACACACACACACACACATCACTATGTCTCCCCTTACCACTAACACCCCCTAACCTATCTCTCTTGCACACACACACAAATCCCTATGTCTCTGCTTACAACTAAAACCCCTAACCTATCTCTATGACACACACACACACACACACATCCCTATGTCTCCCCTTACCACTAACACCCCATAACCTATATCTCTAACAAACACACAAACACATCCCTATGTCTCCCCTTACCACTAACACCCCCTAACATCTCTCTCTCTCTATCACAAACACATCCCTAGTTATCCCCTTACCACTAACACCCCCTAACCTATCTCGTTCACACACACACACATCCCTTGAGTTTTGAAACAATATAGTTAGGTTGAAGAGAGGGGGGGGGGGTGTTATGGTGCTAATACTAAGGGAGTACTTGTTAATTCTTGCTAAACATTGAATGATCCCTTATCCGAGAAACTACCTTCTTAAATGCTCCTAAACACTATTCGAGTTGTGTGGTCAAAACGTGCCCCTGTTTTTGTTAACAATAATGTGTGTGCATTTTGTCTCAATATAAACAACAACAGTCCCTATCCGAGAAACACTGTATCATATTTCACACATGTTTCACAGCCCACATGCAATTTCTGGTTGCAGACAGTGCGTTCATTCTCTTCTTCACCATATTATCACAACAAATTATGTTTTTGACATCAAGCATCTCCATCACAAGTGTCTAAGTATTGCTTGGAGCATGGTATACATTGAGGAGCAATAAATAAAGAATTAATTGAGAAAAACAGAAACCAAGCTTGGGGAATCTCCCATTGAGGAGCACCATAGAGCATCTCCGCCATTGTTTTTCTTGCAATTGAGGAGCTAGCAAAGGAAACATTAACTTGGTCATTGTGGTGGAGTATGTAGACACAATTAAGTAAGAAAGAAACCAAGCTTGGGCAATTCCCGATTGAGGAGAAGCATAGAGCATCTCCACCATTGTTTTTCTAGCAATTGAGGAGCCAGTAAAGGCAACATTAACTTGGTCATTATGGTGGAGTATGTAGACACAATTGAGTAAGAAAGAAACCAAGCTTGGGGAATTTCCCATTGGGGAGCACCATAGAGCATCTCCACCATTGTTTTTCTAGCAATTGAGGAGATATAAAAGGCAAGATTAACTTGCTCATTGTGGTGGATTATGTAGACACAATTGAGCAAGAAAGAAACCAAGCTTGGGGAATTTCCCATTGAGGAGCACCATAGACCATCTATACCATTTTTTTTCTTGCAATTGAGGAGCTAGAAAAGGCAACATTATTCCCAATCTCCCCCCTAACTTGATTATATCGACACTATTGAGAAAGAAAGAAACCAAGCTTGGGGAGTTTCCCATTGAAGAGTACCATTGAGGAGCTAGCAAAGGAAACCTTCCTCCCAATATTCCCCTTAATTTCAGTATTAAGACACAATTGAGCAAGAAAGAAACCAAGCTTGGGTGATATCCCATTGAGGAGCACCATATATCATTCATCATTGTGGTGATGGTAAACTCACACCATTGAGCAAGAAAATCAGCAAGGAAGAGGATACCCAATGAAATCCTTGAATAAATTAGAGAAAATAAAAGAAATGACATGACCAATCGAAGAAGATCTATGGACACTCAACAAATTCTAGTTGTTTAGGATGCCACATCATTAAAGAAAAAAGGCATTCGGTCGAGGGGCCTTCGGTCTCCATATCAGTAGAAGAACGAGAAATGCATGGCACTGATCATGGAGTAAAATGTAGGTGCACACCAAGTCCACCTGAAACCTTTTCATATTTAATTGGATGCGGGTATATAAGTGACAAAGTTAGAGAGACGTTGAATGCTGAACGTATGCTCGAAGAAGATAGTGTTGTTTAGACCACCCAGGAGGATTTCTAATTTCCACCTTCTGACCAACTTGAAGACATGGAAGGACATGAAGCTCATGTCCAAACGCTAGATCAACTAAGTGATATGGTACAGGGTATAGTTCCAACCTCCCTGCCTCCATTAGAAAATTCACACTGAAGAAATCCAAAACGTATACAAATCGATGAAAATATCATTGGTTCACTTGAAGTTACATTGTCTAAACGAAGTATTGCATATCAATATCAACATATACTTGTTAACTATTTTCATTCTAAATGTGATGGAGATAAATGCAGATTATTTATATCGTTATTAAAATCTAGTTCTATGACTATTGTTGGGAAAATGTAAGGATGAATATGATAAACAATTCTGAACCAAGTTCTCAGGTTGCCAAAATTCTAGTCGATGCATTTAGTACTATTGGAAAGAAATCACATTCAAAGGATTGCAATGCAGCTCATCATTTGTTGTCACAATCAATCATGAACAAAATAACCAAGGCACTTGGACTTCTTAATCCTACATCCAAACTTACAGGATTGGATATCAAAGCACTCCGTAGGTATTGCTCTCGAAGAGAACAACTTGAATCTGGTCAAACAGATGTTTGTTCCTTCATTGGCAGGTTTCCACGCTTTGATATGCCAAGCTTATTGATGTGGTAAAGGGACTAGTGCAAGAGTTTTGGCATGACAATACTAGACCTTCATCCAATCAAAAAAATTTACTAAAATTGAGAAGTTGTTCACGGGATCATGGGCCTCACATTAAACATTTTATTGACATGAAACCAATAGAATTATATGAGAGATTTAGGCATGAACATAATGATCTCAACTTAGGCCAAAGATATTTCGAAAAATACAAACCATGTTATGTTAAAAAAAACACAACTCATAACACTTGTTGTTGTTGATATCACATTGATTACAGTTATTATTATGAAACGTATATACATATATTGCGTGTATTGCATAACACTATTGTGCAGGAATGCTCAAATACATTGCCATGGACATCATCTAGAGACTTTATCCATAGCATTTTGTGTAGAAGGACAGAAGGTTGCACATTTTATCAAAGACCTTGCGTAGATGAGACATGCCCAAGGTGTGGTGGAATCGAATTTTTGGACAAATGCATACATGTCACCGATGAGCATGAACTTGGGACAAATGAATTGAACTTGCAGTGATTCAAATATGTGACATATGATATCAGTGGAGGGAATGAAAGAAAAAAAATACAATTGGTCACCTCTTAGGTTAGTAACTAGTTCTTGAATAGTATTTTTTCTTCATGTATTGCTACTTCATATATGTACAACCTATTGATCTGTACATCTTTATTGTTGATCTACCAGGTACTGGTTTTCAACTTCATGGAGGAATTATTTGAAAAGATACAACAATATGTAAAGCATGTACATGTTTCTCGTTGGCAAGATGACTAGTTTAGAACATGCAGGGATACATTTTCTATTGGAACTATATTATAAGTGGTCGTTTTTGCATAAAATTACACTCTTCAACCAAAGAACGAGATTCAGAGTCAATATTATCACTCAAACCAGTTCAGCATAATGGTACATATCACCTATAGACATGGGGGGGATAGTACTAACGAGGAAAGGGTTATATTGAAGGAGTATCACTTTTACATAAGTGATGACATGTGTGATGACATTGGATTTTGTACAACACAACTTTCAATTGTTCTACAACCACCTGGAGGATAACAATATACAAATGGAACAACATTGGATTTGGTCTTATGGTTGTGCCAGGCAATTCAAAAATTCTTGTGTCTTCCAATGGTTGTGTATTCTCCACAAGAGATGCAAGGTGTCACATATTTGGAACTATTTTGAGACCAAAAATGGAAAATGGGAACATGATGGAGCAGGTGCATGCATCAAGACTCCATTATGTAGGAAAGAGATGAAATTCACAACTATTTCGCTCATCCTAGATGCAAAGACCATTGCTGCATGGTGTTACTTAGTGACGAGGCATGGAGCTAGAAGAAAAGAAGACCAATCATCTCAAAAAGAACATGTACATAGATATTTTTAGGAGGTGGTTGATGTATATCGATCACACCTATATGATTTCAAGACCATCCAAGAAACCCGTGCATTCCATTCAGTTAGAACGTCAGGCAATGCTATAGTTGAAATATGGACTAGGAAACTCCCTTGTTTTTGTTATTTATGTATCAGTGGTGAATGGGAAAAATGTGAATCCACATATTGGGTTGACAGCTGGGATCATGTATTAATCCCCAATGGTCGACAAATAACTGCAAAACTATCGCAATTGGAGGAGGGCTAGTTGAGTATTTCCGATGACTATGACTACATTTAAGATTTCATACAACTAGGTTTGACTATTATGTTGATAAATTTGAAATTTTTGACGAATAGTTGTGTTTATTTAGTTTACTCCTAGGTCTGCACTTTATTTTATGTGGGGCACATATATGTAGTGTTTTCCCTAAGAGGAAATGAATGGAACACTGACTACTGGCTGGAACATTTCCTGGATGGGAATCCAACCCTCATTGTCTCATTAAGTGACTCCGAGGGAAATTATTTTACAATTGGGTCGACGGTTAACAAAGGAGAATATTTGAAAAAGGTTTACCACACACGAAAGAAAAAAGGTTATGTATTTGAATATTATAGACTAGGTCAAATTGTATACCAATATACAAACTTAGTTATTGGCACAAACCTCTAGCTACAAACAATACGAAGCAAGAACTCATCAAAGTCACGATACTTGTTTCCTCACTCCGAGCACAAGAGGATAAGGGATAATGTTTCTATTAGAGGTGATCCCAATGGTCTAGTCGAATGACCACAAGTAGGTAGTCAGGTATGTGGTAGTCAAATATTTTGGTTTCATGGTCTCATTGATTATTTACAGCTTGATAGATTAAGTGCTTAATAGATTGATAAATTGAATAGACTTCTACAACTTGGTAAATTGTACTTGAGCTTCATCATGGATTTGTTGTATTATATTGATACTTACATGAATTAGGTTGTATAGGCAAAGACCATTATCTACCACTCTATCTGGTATATGTCTATTGCATTTGGCTTGAATCTCAAAGTTTATCCTATAAGGACATCTCCTTGAATATGATAATTATCTCCTTGAAACCAATAATTTTCTTCTCCAACGGAGTCGTGTAGTTAATGAGTGGTAATCCTAGCCTAATATCCATTTCCAATCCTAGCTTACAAACCCTATAGCCAATCTTAGTAACTCTAGTTTTCACCATAAGCCATAGTTTGCATTATAAACCATAGAAACCATAGTTTTCTCAGTAAGGGAATGTTATTTGTTTGCACATAGGGGTCAGCTTCACATATTCCCTAACCATGAATGCATGAATAGAATTTCCACATGGAACCTTCCTAAACATGCTTGCATGACCCACTGACACCTGGTTTTGATGCATGGTTTTCATTCTATGACCCAAGTAGGGATTCAACATGTGTCCCTGAAATCCTGTAGGAGGTCGGATTCAATGTGCCATAGAATGATCGTCATGTCTCTGATCGATGAAACGCCAACTCTTTTGGACTTAGGACATCTAGGACTTTCCCTCTGCTCTAGGCCCATGGACAAGGGATAATTTTTTAGGTAAATTTTGGAAACTAGGGTTTTGCTCATTAAGGGAATGTCAAATTTTTGCACATAGGGGTCAACTTTGCATATTCCTCATCTGTGAATGTGTGGCTAGCATTCCCACATGGAACCTTCCTAAACACACTTTCATGACCCACCAAAACCCCATTTTGATGCACAGTTGTCATTCTATGCCTCTGGTAGGGATTCAACAGGTGTCCCTGAAAGCCTATAGGAGGAGGGCTTCAACATGCCATAGAATGATGGTATTGGATCGGATCGGTGAACCATCAAGTCTGTTGGATTTAGTTCATTGGTATACTGCTAGAGGTGGCCCTCTACTCTGGGTCCATGGACAATGGATATATTTTTAAGTGAATTTTGGAAACTAGGGTTTTGGTTAATAAGGGAATGTGAAAATTTTGCACATAGGGGTCAGCTGTGAAAATTCCTTGATCATGAATGTGTGGCTAGCGTTACCACATGGAATTTGCATAAAAAAAAATTCATGACACACTGGAACCCAATTTTGATGCATGATTTACATTCTATTCCCCGGGTAGGGATTTAATAGGTGTCCCTGAAATCCTATAGGAGGTGGGCTTCAACGTTCCATAGAATGATGGCCATCACTCAAATAAATGAACCTTTGAGTCCATTGGATTCAAGACATTAGGATAGTGCTAGGGATGACCCTCTACTTTGGGCCCATGGACAAGGGAACTTGTTTTAGGTCAATTTTGGAAACTGGGGTTTTGCTCAGTAAGGGAATGTGAAATTTTTGCACATAGGGGTCATCTTTGCATATTAGTAGACCATGAATGTGTGGCTAGCATTCCCACATGGAACCTTCCTAAAAAAAATTGAATGATCCACCAAAACCTCATTTTGATGCATGGTTTCCATTCTATGCCCTAGGTAGGGATTCAATAGGTGTCCCTAAAATCATGGAGGAGGTGGGATTTAACGTGCCATAGAATGATGGTCATGGCTCCGATCGATGAACCATCGAATTTGTTGAATTTCAACACATCAAGATAGTGTTAGGGTGGCCCTCTACTTTGGTTCCATGGACAAGGGATCCTGTTTTAGTTCAATTTCGGAAACTAGGGTTTTTCTTAGTAAGGGAATGTCCAATTTTTGGACATAGGGATCAACTTTGCATATTCCTTGACCGTGAATGTGTGACTAGCATTCTCACATGTAGACTACCTAAAAGCACTTTCATGAGCCACCGTAACCTCATTTTGATACATGGTTTCAATTCTATGCCTCGGGTAGGGATTCACTAGGTGTCCCTGAAAGCCTGTAGGAGGTGGGATTCAATGTTCCATAGAATTATGGTCGTGGCCCAAATAGATGAACCATCGATTTTGTTGGATTCAAGACATCGAGATAGTGCTAGGGGTGTCCCTCTACTCTAGGTTCATGGACAAGGGATCATGTTTTAGGTCAATTTTGGAAACTAGGGTTTCATTGAGTCAGGTAATGTTAAATAGGGGTCAACTTTGAGTATTAATAAACTATGAATGTGTGGCTAGTGTTCCCACATGTAACCTACCTAAATAAACTTGCATGAACCACTGAAACCCCATTTTCATGTGCGGTTTCCATTCTATGCCCCAGGTAGGGATTCAATAGGTGTCCTTGAAAGCTGGTAGGAGATGGGATTCAATGTGCCATAGAATGACTATGTGACTCTGTTGGATTCAATACATTGGGATAGTACTAAGGGTGGCCCTCTACTTCGGGTCCATGGACAAGGGATCATGTTTTAGGTCAACTTTGGAAACTAGGGTTTTGCTTAGTAAGGGAATGTCAAATTTTTACACATAGGGATCAACTTTGCAAATTCCTCGACCGTGAACATGTGGCTAGCATGCCCACATGGAACCTCCATAAACACCCTTTCATGACACACTAGAACCCCTCTTTGATGCATGGTTTCCATTCTATGCCCCGGGTAGGGATTCTTTGTTTGTGTTTTAATCAAGGTGAAAGGAGTTGTCAATCTGTATTTGGATTTGAATTGATCTTAGGATCTCATATCATTCATGAGACTAGAAATTCCAACGAATTTTTTTTCCATAGTAATTTATCCTAGCCATCCAATATATGTGAGCATTTGTATGATGAAATGTATGAGGAGACAGTGCCATTACATCAGTAACCATGTAATGGAATATGTTTATGCTTAGAAACAAGTGTCCAACCTATTACGACATTATTACAAAATATTTATCTTCAAACTATGAATGTTTCGAATAATGTTCCATAAACATAAATTTACAAAACAAGATTCATAATAGTACTTATACAATAAGTCTAAACTATAATAAAATCACACATAATTTTCATCTCTTCCAAATTTGTTCCTCGAGGCCATTCATCAAATGCCATGTACATTAAAAAAATGATAAAATAATGCACAGGATATACATAATGTGCAGGATATAATCAAAGCCATTATTTTGAATCAACCTTATAATCATATAATTTTATGTGTGATGTGTATCCCATATATTCGTTAGATGAAATACATCATGCTAAACACCAATTTCATTTATGTAGAGCACACAGGTGCATCACTTATGTGTGTCAACTTTGTGCATCCTTTAGAAGTTTGTTGGGTTGTTATGTGGGTAAGGTGATTTTGTATTCCACTTAATTGGATTAGTTGCTTAGCTGTGTTGAGTGCTTATGTGTGTTAGGTATGTTCCATCTTTGTGAATACAATTTAACATTGTATATCCAATTAGATCATGGAAAAAACAATTGAAATGTACATTTTGGTCATTATGTAATATTGTAATTATGCATTGTTCTCAAATTTATAACTGATATCTCCATGCAATCGTAAAATATCTCAAAAATTGGGAACATTACATAGAAAAATTATTCACCACACGTGTATAATCACACTTAAAAGACTGAGCCATGAATATCTCAAGAGCCTTGATATCAAATATTTTTTATATCATGAAAGTTATAATACAAAAATAGAAGGCCCTTATATGTCCTTCCAATGTAAATTTATCAAAAAAATATTTGATATACATGGTGTAATGTCCCCTTTTAGTAAATTTTATCAAAATACAAATTCTTCAATTATTTCACAATGTACTCAAATTCAATTTCCTACAATTCTAGTTAAATGGATTCAATTGATCTCAAAATTCCTCCGATTTCTTTCAAACTTGGTAGGAAGGTACTGAGGGGTTATGGTACATACGAGCAAATCTATCAGACATATAATCAACTGATATACCCAACCATGTTCTATAATTTGCAAGGGAAAAAGTTTCAGGACAAGACTAGTCAATTAGGGAGGTGGAAATCCCCCTTGGGTCCTGGAATAAATCTCTTCACAACACTATACATCCTTCACTAATGGTGGGTATGATACTTGTATCTGTTATAAAATATTAATTAAATTATATTTTAAGCATAATATGTGGTTTTTGGGTCGAATAGGTATCCAACGGAACTCCATGAATTTACTAGTAATTTTGAGGTTCCAACCCCGAATGGTAGATGACTCCAAATAGCTCCAAATGCTCTTGAATTGTACCAGAAGGTGTAGGAGTGATATAATAAATTAATTATAATTTTCATGGGTGTATTATGGCCTTCCAATTTCTTCTACAATTCTATATCAAATTCTGAATAAGATAGATGCTTTCACTAGCAATTTTGGGGCTCAAATCCCTCCCGGGTAATTGCCGGAATGGCTTCCCAAATGTACAATAAATCACTCAAATTCTAAAATTGAAGCATGTAATTTGTATAATATATTATAATATACTCATATTCATAACCAATCAAACTCCCATGGTTTTTATCACTTCCTTCAATCAGATATAAAAAACTAGTTTTGGACCCTTGGGGAAATGAGATGTAGTTTGGTCCAAATGATATGAAATTTGACCCAATGGAAAAAAAAATTCAGTTACTAAACATGATACCCATAGGATAAATTAATTACAGTTCATTCATTTATAATTCATCAATGGTACACACATATATTTGATTCCATCAAGATTGCAAGAGTTTAGAACAGGGTATTGGGGAAATGATGGCATTGTTTCTTCAATATTGGACAATAATACATGAGATATATTGGAATTTCAACCTGAAAAATTTCTGAAATTGAAACAAATATAATTTACATCATATTACAAAATACTGGAGCAAGAGAACCTCCCTTAAAGAGATGAATAGCTCACTAAGTGCGCCTCACTCCATAGAGCTAAAATATGGTGAGAAAACTTGAGATGAATGGAAGAACAAGCTGATATTGAGATGTCCATGCGTTTCCTGTAGCTTGAAACTGTAAATTATGACCCCATTTAATATCATTTAAATACCTGAGTGGCCTCTCCAAATCACCAATTAGGATGGGAATCTTTCACCCTCGAAATTGGTTAAGGAAAGGAACTAGTCATCCACTAGCTCTCTCTTCACAAACCCAAATTCATCAAATAATAAAAAAATATTATTCTCATGGCTGATCCCTGTATTTTATAAAATAGTATCAGTCTTCTAAGGTTCCAAATTGATACATAAACCAAATCCAAGTAGAAGTGGTGTGTCTTCTCATGCTATGCTATGTGGCTTCTCCCTTCAGCTTTCCTCTTCTCCCGAATTTGAGTAGGAGCCTCTTGGCCTTCTCCAACTCCAAAATTCGACCTCTAAGATGCTCTATTCAGGACTTAAATTTCAGTATGTCATTATTTCAGCCTTGAGTTCTGAATTTTTTCATAACTGTCATAGAATCTCCATCATTTGTGTCATAGATGTCATAAATGTAAGGGGAATCTAGCCAAGTGTCCATGAAACTCCCATTTGGATCTTCCTCTCCCATGTAAGTTACAATTCATTCTAAATTATACCTATGAAGTGTATGAAAACTTATATTAACCTCATAATCCATCCCAAAACATTAGGCTTACCATAGATTTGAAAGTACAAGAGGAGGATGCCATTTAACATAGGAGTTCTAGCTTGTGTGGGCCCCATAGTCTCCATGTGTCTCCATGCTCCATTGACACTTCAATTTTCTCTTGTATTTATTTAATAAGATACATTATTAAATATTTATACTCTTCTAAATTATAAACATCATTTATTATCCCCCTTATTCCAAATCTCCAAGCTTCCACCCCTAACCTAGGAAACTAGTGATTTTCCTCCTTGGCAATTATTGGACTTTTAGCATCCATTTGACAAATTTCATGAATATGTCAAATTTGATTTGGAAATTGTGACCCAATGCAAATTTGGGACATTAAAAATCCTCCCTTCCCAATATTTCTTGTCCTCAATCAATTTCAAACATGCTTTTTGAAGAACCTACTTTCCGTATGATTCTTTGAAATTGCCTCTAAGCTGCCCACTTTGAGTCTTTGAGATTCCATGAATATTTTAGAGAGGAACCACCATGTTTGATTCTGCACTACTATGATTAAAATCACCTTATTAAGTTGGGAATCCATCTCCCATACTTCTTGTTTCATGAATAATTTGGAATCAATGGGACTAAAAACTATCTCGGGGTCACATTGCTTGCATTTAACCCCATCAATTAAGAGTGCTCTCCAACTCATACCATTAGGAAAGAAAATTCCTGGATCCCATTTTCTTATATGAATTCTTCCAAACATCATTATTACATAATATATATCATCAAATTACATAACAACATAATAAAAATATACATCAAAGAGGTGCCTCATCAAAAAATCTTGAAAGTCATTATACCTCCAAGTGAGTAGACTACCATTTTCCAAGTGCATACATGATTCAAGTGACCAATCAAATCTTGTCCAATGACATAGGTGAGGATCCCATGTCCTATAATTCTGCTCCCAAAGAATGTAATATGCATCAAAATAATAATCAGCCATTTTTTCTTGCATCCAAGAAGTGAATTAAGAACCTCCACCAAAATATGAACCAAATAAGGAGCAAATAAAACATCAAGACTTCAAGTGGATCAAATAAGTCTCATCAATACACCCATGGATATGTATATCATCATGAAATAACAGAGGATGTTGCTGCCAATAATAGTGTTCATTAACCATATCCCTCTTCACCCAAGTGTCGGATAAAGTTCCTCCAACATCAAATGAACAAAGTGTTGAGAAAGAAAAACCATGAGTCTTCAAGTGACTCAAATGCATATCATAGGTGCATCTTGATGTATATGTGCATCATCATAAAGTAACAAAGGATTCTTGTGAAAATGTGAATGAGAGTGTTATCCAACCATGTCATCATAAAAAGTAAGTATAGGACTTTCATACTCCTCTTGTGACACCATCAAAAAGAACCCTTTCACCCATACTTCATTGAGACTAATGTTGCACAACATGGAATTGTAGTATGTAGGAGAATGAACTAACTCACCCAAATGATAAAAAAGTGCAGAAGTTTCATCATGGTAAGGATACATATGTTTAGTGTCATGCAGCTCCTTCAAAAGTGTGAAATCTTTGTCATAGATTGGTTCCAATGTAGAGGAATCATGCTCTTCTTTAACAATTTCATAACCTTCATCAAGAGACAATTCAAGTTCCTCTTTGACCACAACAAGTGTTTGGATCTCTTCAATTTCATCTTCATACACATTAATTACATTAAAATTTCCAAATTTCTCATGATCCACCATGTCATGAGAATCCTCAAAACAATATACCATTTTCCAATCTGAAACATAGGAGGAAAAACAATTGTCTTTCAACTTTTCAAGAAGTTGCTCATTTTAAATTGTGAGCTTATGAATAACTTCATTGATCTTCAAGTAGGATTCATGTAACCATTCAATAAGCTCAATGAAATTTTTTATATCAAAAATAAAAGACATGAAATTACCTTTGATGTTGCACATTTATCTTTGAATCTTCTCCATGTATTCATGGAAGGATGGCTCCTCCAAGGAAGTAGCTCTCCAACAAGAAATTGATACCAATGCTCCAGTGTGATGGAGTATGATAAGGGCCTCTTGGATATTATTTTCATTCATATTTAAGGACCCTTAAGAAAATTATGCTCTTACAAATGAGCCTCCTCATCTTTTTCATTCTTGCTTGGACCAACTTCATGAAGCTCAAGTGGTGATGGGGAAGTTGATCTTGTTTCTTCTTTAACTTCTACAAGGTCTTCATTTTCATGTTTAATGGAATTTTGGCTTGTAGAAACACTTTCAAAATTTATCTCTATGTCACCAAAATATAGTTGTGAGAACCCATCATTAGGTACTCCTTGATAGTTCAAACATCCATCCGTAGATGCCCTTTGGTCCATGTCCGTAGTAGAATTTGTTTCAGAATTATATTCAATAGTTTCAAGGTACTCATTTTCCTTCTCATGTGATGTTTCCTCATCTTTTTAAAAGTAATATGGGAGTAAATTTCTATCATATTCATGTACTACTTCTTCTACTTCACCTATTTCAGAACTAGGTGGTTCATGGTTCTCCTCCTTTTTCTCCTTCAAGCAAACTGATGCATTTTTCCCCTTGGTTTTCTTAAAATCAATATATTTTTCCCAAATTTGGATAGCCAACAATTCGAATCCTTTAATAATATTATTGGTAATGTCTTAAAATATAGGTTCCATGATTTTTATATGCCCCTTACCAATATACGAGGTTCCCTTTTCATCCCTAGTTATAGTTTCATCTTCAACAAAAGCACTTTTGGTTTTGATATATAATGGTGGTACCTGAATTATTGTACTCATATATATAAGACCACATCAGGTTCCAATATCATGCTATGATACCACTGTAATTTCCCCTTTTAGGAAATTTATCGAAATACCAATTCTTCAATTATTTCACAATGTACTCAAATTCAACTTCTTACAACTCTAGTTAAAAGGATTCAATTGATCCCAAAATTCTTCCAATTGCTTTCAAAATTGGTGAGGAAGGTCCTGAGGGGTGATGGGACACATTATCACATATACCAAACACATAATCAATTTATATACCCAACCATGGTCTTCAATTTGCAAGGGAATACGTTTTGGGACAAGACTAGTCAATTTGGGAGGTGGAAATCCCCCCTGGGTCCTGGAAAAAATCTCTTCACAACATTGTAAAACCTTCACTAATGGTGGGTATGATAATTTTATAAGTTACCATACATTAATTAAATTATATTTTAAGCATAATATGTGTTTTTTTGGTCGAATAGGTATCCAAGGAAACTCCATGAATTTACTAGTAATTTTGAGGTTCCAACCCCAAATGGTAGATGGATCCAAATAGCTCGAAATGCTATCAAATTGTACCAGAAGGTGTATGAGTAATATAATAAATTAATTATAATTTTCATGGGTGTATTATGGCTTTCCAATTACTTCTGAAATTCTATATCGAATTCTGAATAAGATAGGTGCTTTAAGTAGCAATTTTGGGGCTCAAAACCCTCCCAGGTAATTGCCGGAATGGCTTCCCAAATGTATAGAAGCTCATTAAAATTATCAAATTGAATAATGTGATGTGTATAATACATTATAATATACTAATATTCATAACCAATCGAACTCCCATGTCTGTTATCACTTCCTTCAATCAGAGATAAAAAACTAGTTTTAGACCCTTGGAGAAACGAGATGTAGTTTGGTCCAAATGATATGAAATTCGACCCAATGGCCACACATGCTTAGTTAATTAACATTAAAAACATAAAATACATTAATTACAGTTAATTTATTCATAAATCATCAATTTTTCACACATATATTCGATTCCATCAAGATTGCAAGAGTTTACAACAAGGTATTGGGGAAATGACACAGTTTCTTCAATATTGGAAAATAATACATGAGATATATTGTCCTTTATAACGGAGAGATTTATGTAATTGAAATAAATAGGGTTTAAATAATAATACAAAATACTGTAGCAATATAATCTCCCTCAAAGAGATGAATATCTCACCAAGTGCGCCTCACTCCATAGAGCTGAAATATGGTGAGAAAACATGAGAT
Organism: Pseudotsuga menziesii; assembly: GCA_001517045.1. Classification (NCBI taxonomy): domain Eukaryota; kingdom Viridiplantae; phylum Streptophyta; class Pinopsida; order Pinales; family Pinaceae; genus Pseudotsuga; species Pseudotsuga menziesii. The sequence continues at coordinate 14,556 of LPNX010944940.1, forward strand.
GAATGGAAGAACAAGCTGATATTGAGATGTCCATGAGATTCCTGTATATTAAAACTATAAATTATAACTCCATTTAATCTCTTTGAAATACCTGAGTGGCCTTTCCAAATCACCAATTAGGATGGGAATCTTTCACCCTCGAAATTGGTGAAGGCAAGGAACTAGTCATCCACTAGCTCTCTCTTCACAAACCAAAATTAATCAAATGATAAAAAAGATTCTTTTCATGGCTAATCCCTGTATTTTATAAAAAATTATTGGTCTTATAATGTTCCAAACACATCCATAGACCAAATCCAAGTTGAATTGGTTTGGCTTCTCATGCTATGCCATGTGGCCTCTCTCTTCACCTTCCCTCTTCTCCCAAATTTGAGTAGGAGCCTCTTGGCCTTCTCCAACTCCAAAATTACACCTCTAAGATTCTATATTAAGGCCTCACATGTCAGTATTTCAGTATTTCATCATTCATATCTGACTTTTTTCATAACTGTCATAGAATCTCTATCGTTGGTGTCATAGATGTCATAAATGTAAGGGGAATCTAGCCAAGTGTCCATGAAACTCCCATTTGGCTCTCCCTCTAACATGTAAGTTACAATTCATCCAAAATTAGAACTATGAAGTATATGTAAAATTATATTAACCTCATAATCCATCCCAAAACATTAGGATTCCCATAGATTCTAAATTACAAGAGGAGGATGCCATTTAACATAGGAATTCTAGCTTGTGTGGGTCCCATAGTCTCCATGTGTCTCCATGAATCATTTCCACTTCAATTTTATATTTTATTTATTTAATAAGATACATTATTAAATATTTATCCTCTTCTAATCTCTAAACATCATTTATTATCCCCCTTATTCCAAATCTCCAAGCTTCCACCCCCAACCTAGGAAACTAGTGATTTTCCTTCTTGGCAATTATTTGACTTTTAGCATCCATTTGAAAAATTTGATGAATATGGAAAATGTGATTTGGAAATTGTGACCCAATGAAAAATTTGGGACATTACACATGAAAAAAAAATTACATCTCTGGCGAATACAAATCAATGACAATATTTCTTGATCAGGTAACTGAACTAGTATTTTCTAGTAATAACAAAGTTTGAAATTTTAAAATACAACTCAATTGTACATAAAACAAACACTCACTACATCCATTCGAGGTATAGATGAATCTAGTGTCCTCCTCCTTGTAGAGAGTCTCCCCGCAATTATTTTCTGCGAATAAAAAAAAATATGTCAATTATCTCAACAATTATCAACATGTACATGAATGAGAAAGTACAAATCAATTATGTAAAAACTGTACATCTCACCAAAAAAATTTGTTCCTTAGAATGAGAATTGATTTCTTTAGTATCAATACGATCCATAGGTTGAACATCAACCTCGATCGCATGCACTAATGGACTCGGGTGTATCTACATTCACCAAATGATAAAATAGTTAGACATCGTGCATGTCCATAGGAAATACAAATGAACTGTGCAATTACAAATATTCAAGTAGATGTACCTCTCTATGACTTATCCCTATTGTATATGCAGCATCAACAACCCCACTAAGGTTTGGAATTAATGACTCTACATCGCGATGTTGTAAACATGTGAAAATAACATTAATAAAAACTAGCTGTGAAGTGAATTCAAAGCTAACCGGCGACTTCCATTGGAAGTGTGTACATTACCGTGTGATGAGTAGGTTGATCGTCATGGACACTCACTCTTTTCAAGGAAGAGGGTCATCTAGTGTAAACAACCCGCTTATCTATGCTTGTTCTATGGGGAGATGCAAACCAAAGAGGTAGTACACGGATTTGCGATGATGTCTACAGTCATAACGTGTTACCATAGTTAGACATGGACTTGAATGGATGGAATAATATTTAATGAAAAACTAACATGTTGTAATATACTTATCCCTTCATGGGACATATCTCCCCCATGGGAGGGACCGCTTCTAGCAATTTGTTGCCCCTCTTCAGATCCAGATAGCATCCGCAAGTTTAAAAATTATAAATATTAGCAATCTATAAAGTAGTGTACAATAAGAAATTTAAATAATTCGAACAAGATTCAGTCATTAACCATGTACTTACATTCTTCAGGTAATCATAAATTCCATCTAAGAGTATTTTACTGAGATCAGTGTCTCCAACATCTGGTTCTAAATGGGGTTCCTCCAACTTCAAAAATTGTAAATATTATACAATTTAACAAATTAATCAAGACTAACACATGCATTAAAAAAATGATATGTATTGACAAAATGACACATGTTTAAATATTACCTCGGTGTTGGTTGTTTGGACCTCAAATGCAACCACACTGAGTGCACCCCCCCCCCCCCGTGAGAGGCATCAATCTCATGCAAGAGTAAGCATTGCATATATTAAGAATATTTTAATTTGTGTACAATATGGAAAAATTAAAAATTGAAGAACATTAGACTTTTAACAATGTCCTTACCTAACCACCAGTCATCGTAGAGGTACCATGTCTTGGTCAAGGACCATAACAAGATTGAACACACATTGTGCACATGTGTGGCTCGCTCTAAGGCACATGGGATTCCGGTCTATCCCCACCAATAGATGGTCCTCTACCACCAGAAGCCAGTGGTTGTACCCCAGCAAGGGAATAGGACCCTTCTTGGTCAATAGTTGTCATGTGCTAGGAAACCATATCAGCTAGAGTCATAAATGCCTCCTATGTCTAGGAAACCATATCATGTGGAGGAGGGATTTCTACCCTCGGTAGTTGGGCACGAGGTGCAGGTATCTGTCGATTGGAATCTCTATGCCTAACATTGGATCAGTTTTGAGGAATCCCTCTACCAACGCACTGGAATCCCAACACGTCAAAATAGTTGACATGTTTCCCCATCACAAACTCTACATACAACTTTCGAAGGAAGTACAATGGTACATCCCTATTGTTGTGCGGGGGAATGTCAAAAACCATGTACCATCTATCCATCCAATTGTATATAATGGGTGGAAAGGTGCACCACTTAATTGAAATATGTGTCTCGGTGCTCTCCGAAGTGAAATCCGTCCTAGGCACTCTAAACAATGTATAAATGTGTTCTTTGGTTATTTTTATCTTCTTTATCTCATTGTAGCTCAAACCATTAGCATATTCTTGTCTTTTTCTTTCCCTGTAGTATGCGATGCTATACAAAGCATCATTTGATATGGATACTGTATCAACTATTGTTAGCAATGAGTCTGACAAGGAGCAGCCAAGCTCATCTGCACCCCTCTAGGAAAAACCAATCTCTCTAATATGCCCAATAACCCTCAATATCTTAGCATTGTGGTCCATAGTAGCCACTAAAATCATAAATACAAATAAAATATCATTAGAAAAATAAAGACATGATATAATGAAATCTCTAAGCAATGAAAAGTGTAAAACTAATGTATGAGAAATAACAACATAAACTAAATCTATTATTTAAATTTTAAAATTGATCTTGAATTTTATAGTAAAGAATAAACATTTAACTTTTTTTAATTTTAAATTTATGTCCTAAATTCAAGTATTAATTCCAATTTCCTTATGCATGTGTACATAAAATGTGCTATGTGCAGATCTTGATTGCGAAGCTGAGTCTAGCTTATTCTAAGTCTTGGATTATGAAGTTTCATCGAAATTGTGAGGTGCTGACTAATTTCCTTGCAGGACCAACTCCTAGATTGTAGGTAGAGACAACATACAGATCCTAAAAAAGGCGGGATAATCTGTTATTGATGAATAAAATCCTAGTATAGGCAACAATTTTGTTAGATATGTAATTATTTGTTGTAGTGTGATGGTTTTTGGACTGCAAAGTCTATTTAGCATATCTTTGTTTATATGTAATTTTGGCCATGTATGGATTCCACTTGATGTTATTTTAGTTCTATGCAGTACTCTTTCTATATACCCATGAGAGACTAAATGCATAATTGTGTATAGTGGCTTTTATTGTTGCAAGGTTTCCACTGGATTCTATCTTGTATGATAGTATGTGATTGGCATGTAATCAAACACAGCAACCTCCCTATGTATCTTGATGTTCATAGAGCCTATTGTTGAACTTCGTTGTCTTGACCTTAACAAAAATTACCCTTTAGTCAAGAGGAAATTTCATCAAAACTATAAGGTGTTTATTGATGTTCTTGGACGACCAACTTCGATATTTTGGATATAGGCAAGGGACTTACCATGTTTGTTTATTTATTTTAGGGAAGATATGAACTCTACTTGATTTTTTTTAGTTGTATTCAAGCTTGCAATATAATTGACAAACATTGCATATTTTTTAATTTTGGTTTGGATTCATAATTATGCTTGCAAATATACATATGAAAATAGTGAATTTCATTTTTTTTATGAGTTAATTGGGGTTTTGGTTTACATTGGGCATGTAAATTACTTATGCAAACTTGCAATGTGGTTGACAAACTTTTCATATTTGTGAATTTTGGTATGGATTCACAAGGATGCTTGTGAATATGCATATGGAAATAGTGAAATTGACTTGTTTTTTATGAGTTAATTGGGGTTTTGGTTTCCATTGAACATGTGAATTTTGGGTATGAATTTTGGTAAATAGTCAAAATTATTTCATTTTTATGATTAAATTGGGGTTTTGGTTTTCATGGGACATGTAAATTCCATTGGGGATTTGGTTTCCATTGGCCATGTAAATTCCATTGGGGTTTTGGTTTCCATTGGCCATGTATATTCCATTGGGGTTTTGGTTTCCAATGGTTTCCATTGGCCATATAAATTAAAATATTTTGGTTTCATTTCAAATTAGGGCAATGAAAATAATGCATATAGGGTAAATAGCATGAGAGGATTTGAAGAAAATACCTCACAAAGAAGAGGTTGATCCCAAGGTTGATTTTGTTTCCTTTTTCTAACCCAAAATGTGTTCTTCCTCACTCATTTTGGTCCGTCGAAGCTCCAATCAGTGTGGAGTTGTGGAAAAAATGACGATCTCGACCTGTTTTAACCATAAAACAGGTTTTAGTAAATGCAAGCACATTTTTTCAAAGTAAAACAGGAGCATAATTTATATTAATAAAACGGGGGCGCATTTTTGTGTACTATCCTAATTTCCATGCATGTTGGTATCCTTGGGACTATGCTTGGCAGGGTCAGTATTGCTTGGGATGATTTATATTTTATGGATCACGAGTGATTGAATTCACTCTGTCATTGCATATAAAAGGTCCCTCAACTTTGTGCACTCACCCGTATGTATGTATGTATTAAAAAAATTTAATATAATATATTCTTTCACCGTAAAAATTAGGTTAGCATATTATTTATATATTAAATATTGTATTAAATTAATTTTCAAATGTAATTGTTTTTATAAGATATGAATTAAATATGACTAGCAAATATCCATCGTTTGGATATGAAAAGGCCCAGAGGTATTATAAAAATGACTGGTATAAGTGTTCTTAATCTCCATCGAGAAGGGGGAATTTCCATGCCATATAATCTACTGGCTGATAGGAAATTTACTAGATCTAGTCTTCAAAAAATAATAACTGGAGATGAAGACAAAATTTAAACATAAAACTCGATATTAAAAATATTTTAAAAATTTAAGCATAGAACTAGAGTGTTATCTTACGTTAAAAATTTATGTGCAAAATACTTGAACTCCTACAAAAATAAACTTTATTAAATTAATCATTTTGAGTTTGATTGAATAAAATATAAAAGGAAATGGTATTTCTATACAAAGAACAAATCCTAATTCTTGAACATGGATAAACACTTATGGTTTAATAACCACCAATAGAGAGTTTGAAACTAATGGATATTATCCCCATATATATGTGTAAACATGAGATTAAAAAAAATAGTGTGATACAACAAAAGAGAAGAAATAATTCTTCAATATTAGTAAACATACATAAAAAACTTTTTCAATTCAATTTTAGGTTCATGGACACCCATACCCTACGTGCGTAGATGACAACATTCCATTTCATCATTTTTAATAGTTTGTCTTTCTTGGTGGAAGTGTTTGTTTTGTGTGTCACCATGAAAGACCATTAATGGTCATGCCTTGACAATTTTTGTAGGCTGAAAATTAATGGAGGCTGTGAAATCGAGTACATTTTTTAGCTAACTTGACACAAAATACGTGAACTTGCAAAACTTTAACTGATTTCCGAGAGGGTCAAATGACAACAGTTTTGTTAAAAAAAAATGAACACAACTAGTACAACGAGATGAACACAATGACACCAAATTCAATACATGACGATGACCAAAGGGAAATACGACAAGTATTCAATACTCAATCCAATCGTTGACAGAATATGATGACACACATGCTATAATTAATTGGTGGATTTGTCGAAGGGACAATACCAAAACATAAATGGTGAAATAATAAATGGACATGATAAACACATTCTCATGATCAATTTCTATAAGACTACATACAAGGAGATTAACGTAAGGAATCAAAATGATCTGTTTCATGTCCATAATTATAATGGTGTTGGTCGTTGGCATATCATGATGAATAATTTAATGTCTTGTTAGGATGTCGTTATGATCGTGTCTCACTAGGACGTCATCATGATCAGACATAACACTAATATTTTGGTGTCAATTAAATTTCTAAACTATGACACATGATGAGGTCTACAATTTATTAAATTTTAACACTACGGATGTACTCAAAGACCCTCTATCTCTAAATACATATCTAGAGTTAAAATTTAGTAAATTGTACAAATTCATTGTCAAAATTGTAATTAATTTCCATTGTCGAAGTGACACAACTAAAAATGACTAAATAAGAGATCAACTGCTATCTGGCCATTTTTAGTTTAGTTCTTATCTTGTGACCAAATTGGTCATTTTTAGTTTAGTTATTATCCCATGACCATATTGGTCATTTACCTTGGTATTTTTAGTTAGTTGACTTTATATTTATCAATTTTCGTCATTTATCGATTGAAAAAGCTATGGTGACCATTTTTTTTGGTCAATTGGTCACTTATCTCTCACTTTGTACTAGTACAAATACTCTCAGAGCAACTTCCACTCTCAACTTAGACATATCTGTAGTGCAACAAGATAGGATTCAACATAAACATACTAGATAAATATAGAAAACAAGCTCGTTCTCCTACTTAAATAGTACAACAACAAAGGAATCAATGGCATGTCAAATATATCAAGACTAAGAAGTTTAAAGAAGGATATTGGAAATCATTAAATTACTTAAGGTTCAAGAAGTTCAAAATAAAGCTTATAACCAAATTTTTAGGCACATACCAAATTGACACATGTTTTATTACAATGGATCGGTAGAATAAGGACCATTGATGAATACGAGACTCCTTTGTTGGTTAATGGCCACTAACTAAAATTGTACAAGGAACCACACTCCAAATACCAATTCACAAAAAATCACTATAAGAAGACACTGATGTTGGTGAAGGACACCGATTTAATCATGACCAATTGAAGCAGTGAAACAAAAAAAGAAACTAAAGAAAACAAAGAAAAAATAAATTATGTAACTAAAAACTTATTCTGAAGCACTTACAAGATAGACTACTGGTGAAAACCAGTCATGGAACCTATAGTCTAAATAAAACAAAATTCATTGTTGTATATATAATAAATGTTACTTTTTTAGGACATCAATAATAACATAACTCTACATCAATTTCTACTAATGCGCCTAGATTTCCAACTAAAACATATTCACCTAGTAATAAAGAATTAACTCTATTCCAATCATTGCAAATGAGCCTAACCACTAACAATAGAAAATTGGAATCTAGACACCTACTACAAACAAGACTAACAACTACTTATAGAAAATCAAAATCTAGTCACCTGCAACAAGCGAATTGGATAACTACTGACGAAAAAAACCAATCCACACACCAACATTAGGAAAGTATAAATCTACTGACAGAGAATAGACATGTAGATTTCCCAACATTCAATTTCACATATAAACAAATGGAGAATAGATAGGATGAGGTACACACTTTATATCTTATCAATTTTTATGCATTAATTATATAAGAAACCTACAACTTAAACAAATGAAGATAATCATTATGTTGAGTCTAGTAGACTACAATTCAATGGGGGTTTGTTTCATCATGAGGAATGAAAAAATAGTAATAAAATAATTCCACAGGGTTGTGGTGTAAAATCCATTTTCGTCAGCTAAAAATACTAGTTATGGTTATATCAAGGCCAATTCCCTCCAAAACTAACCATAAAAAATGTTAGTATTTTAACAAGAAACATTAAATAATAATTACCAAGAATAAAACATGATCACAAGAAACCACATAGGCACAAGCATTTACCCTAGAAAATCCCATGTGAGAAAAAACCAACACCAATGAAGATCTCCATTAACCTGTAAAAAGCCAGCCAACCAAGCCAACCAAGCTAGCCACCTTTCACATCCAGGTCACTTTGAAATGGATCCTAGGTAACCCTTATAAAATCTTCATCACATGCAATACCATGGGACAATACAATGGGATACAAAAAACCTTGTTCCCAAAACATGTGCCAAACCTAAACCACCTTTGACTCAATCTCAAGTCAAGGTTAATGCTATCAATCCCCCTTCAAACTTGAATTGGATTAATCACAAAATCCCCTCAAATTTTTACCAAGGAATCTAACATACACCCTCTATCAACTAGTTATATATCCTAAGTTTACCAATGAGTTATCATGGGTATGCATGCCTTACTAGGTATTACAACCATATTCCCATTTAGATGTAAAATGCTCCATTATTTGTTTTTCCTTTCATGTGTCTTCATGGTGACTATACCATCACTATCCATTGCTTCATCCTCCCTATTTTACATGCTCTCTTTCTTATTGGTTATTCCATGCCTTCAGTTCCTGCATATTCATCACTTTCTCCAATGTTGCAAGTGACTCATCAATGGGTAACCCTTCTCTAGCATATCACCGCCATTATCTCCTATGGACATGTTGTTTATAAATGCCCCACACATAATGATGTGAGAATCACTTTTCAAGGATGGATTCTCCAATATATTAGTGGCTTCCATTTACCATGCTACATTGGCATCTTCCATATGAAACAATTTACTCGCTTTTTGTGGATCAACTCTCCTTGTCACCATTTGTCCTTGTGAGTTCTTACTTTCATATCTTCCATTTACCATGGCTTCACATGCACATGCTTTGAAAATTTCCTACAGCCAATGACATGCTCCAAGAAATGACCTGAGTGAATGTATCACAATGGATACTGTATCTCACTAATGATCTTCTCTGCAACTAAGAGTTCATGTTAGAGTGCATGGGTCCTAATGCTTGGAATATCTATAAGGGTAGTCTCCACTTCAATATGCAAATGAGTTTATAGAATAATGTTTAACCACACACGGGTTTGACTACACACACAACACTCAACCACATCAAACCCTTGTACACTATCCTTTATTCCTCAACTACGAATAGTTGAGAAACAAAACAGAGCACTAGATAGTGTCATTCTAAGTAATTTTTTCAACCACATAAATCTCGACTGTAATTCAGAGAACACATGAATTTCTTATCCGTTGATTTCATCTTTGATGTCGTAGTCATTTTGTTTGGAATTTTTCTTCGTCAAATTTTGAATGACTTCTCCTCACTCTTTCTAAAACAACCCACTGTTGACTCAAACACCCACACCAGTTGACAAGAGTTTAGCTCTGTCGACAACCTTGGACACAATCTCACTAAGCATTGAACCATATAGGTTTTACCCTATCCAATAATTGTTGTGGAGCAGGAACAGTCTCACCCAAGGGTGAATCCACGGACCTGGGCAACACTTTTTGGCAAGCGCATCTTGCCAAAAAACAAAAAACGTACCTCGGTCGACGGCTTGTTAAGCCCTCGACCGAGGTTTTCTAAAGCCCTCGACCGAGGTTTTTTTAAGCCCTCGGTCGAGGTATAAACCTCGGTCGAGGTATGAACCTCGGTCGAGGTACATACCTCGACCGAGGTACGTTTTTCAAAAAAAATTATAAAAAGGGGCCGCGGGGGCCCCAATTGTCATTTTCAATCACTCGACCGAGGGACAGAGCTCGACCGAGGGACAACGAACTCGAACGAGGGACAGCGACCATCGCCCCAAAGCAACCCATCCTCATCACAATGTCGGAGCAAAGAGGTAACATTTTTCAATTGGAATTTAAATTTTTTTTTTATAAATTTATATAATTTGATAAATGTATATTTTTATAATTTTGTTTTAAAATTTAGTAAATGTATGTTTTTATAGTTTTGTTTTCAAATTTAGTAAATTTATATTTTTATAATTTTCATGTTTAAAATGTGTACCGGCAAGCAGAAAGGCTGCCGGTTTTTTAAAAATTTGTAGTTAAATTGAATTTTTTTGTTAATTTGTTATATATATATATATATATAAATTATGTCAACCGGTAGGGTTTATGCTACCGGTTTATTTTTGAAATGTGTCTCGCGCAAGCTGAAATGCTTCCCGATTTTTTTCAATCCTCCGTGAATTCATGGAGGATTGAAAAAAATCGATAAAACACCAACTAAACAAACCTATATGAACCATAAATACAATTAATCA